>ABLG01001115.1:0-27092 GCA_000172435.1 Meloidogyne hapla | reverse complement strand
TCAGGTTCGATGCTGAACTTCAAATACAAACTAAAGGAGGCGTTGTAATGAGGAAAACGCGGTTTGGATCGGCTGCTTGAGAAAGGAGGAATACCCAAACAATTTGGCACGGGGATCCGCGCGAGAAAAAGTAGTATAAAAGGAGCGAAAAGGAAAAGACAAGGTCATTCACCATTCTCGAGACAAATCAGTCATCAGCTCATTGTTGGCAAACGTCCATCACTTACCCAAAAAAAGAAGCGTCAGAAATTAGATACATTCGGTCTATATTAAATAAACATGTCAATTCATCAAAAAATTGATCGCGATTCCGGAAACGCAATTACTAATGCATTATCTTTCTTTGAAACCCCCAGTACAAATGTCAGTATTAGTAACTCTTCCTTTCATAGAACTGCTCACACTTAACCCTGTAAATATTACCCCATATCATTTTAAAATCCATGCGACTACAAATTACATAGATTTGGCCAAGTGTTATATTTTCACAGAACTAAGAATTAAAAAAGAAAAAGATGGAAAGTTAGTAGATATAGAAAAGGATGATAATGTTTCCCCTGTACAATTAATTGGACACACAATTTGGAAAAACTGTCGCATAAGTATAAACGGAACTCAGGTTTTTGAGGGGAATTCTCTCATGGCATATAAAAGCATTTTCGACTACGAACTTACATACCCCTCAAAGTGTCAAGGATTCTTATCTTTCTGTGGCGGGATATTATGACGATGGTCCTACACAAACATATTCAGGAATTGATGCGAATGGTTATGGAGTTAAATCACGAAAAGCACTGTTCTTAGACGAAGAGGGGAAACCACGCAGTGCCCAGTTCATGGCCAAACTAGATGTTGATATATGTAATCAGCCAAGATATTTAGTAAATCAATGTGAAGTAGATATAGAGCTCCTACCCAATGAATCAAAATTTTTACTGAGCGCTCCCTGGGACACTGCACCCACCTACCATTTAGAAGTGTTGGCATGTAAACTTTATGTAAAAAAGATAGAGTTGATGGATAGTCTAGCCTTTGATATTGCGAAAGAATTAGAGTTAAAGCCCGCTCGCTACCCCATGAGGAAAACATCACTAAAATCCCTATTTATAAGTGAGGATAGAACAGAATTCAATGCTAACTTATGGATGGATCAAGTTCCACGGAGAATTATACTGGGGATGGTCGCCAATGCTGATTTTGTCGGACAACAAAGAACTACACCTTTCTTTTTCCAAAATTTTAATTTGAGAGATATTTCTATAACTGCTGGAGGGTTTACTTTCCCAACTGCTCCATATTCCCTTGATTTCCCAAATGGGAAGTACGCTCGAATATATCACGACATGCAAGAAGCAATTGGGTATGCGGGAACACTTGAAAGTAATGGGATATCTATGTTTCGTTATGCTAATGGGGGATTTTGCTTTTTCGTCTTTAACCTTACAAATAGCCAGGAAGATAATGGGCCAGAGATGTTCGATCTAATCAAAAACGGAGCAACGAGTGTAAAAATGACCTTCAACAAACCAGTCCCTAAAGGAGGAGTTGTACTAATCGCCATGGGGGAATCTGACTCCCTACTGATGTTAGATAAGAACAGAACTATTTCCAACAGATATTTCAGTATAAATACCCAGAAAATCTCCCCAGTTATTCATTCATTCCTTTTTTATAAAACATGTGCCACATTACTATTAAAATCGAATTTTGCTTAATTAGCTTTATATTATTTTTCTTTCTTGTATAAATTATCACAACAATATGTTATGTCTAATGAACATGATTATCCTGAATATCGAGAAAAATTGAGGGAATACATAGGTTATAATAATAAGACAATTCCCGCCTAAAAACATTGGAAAATATTCAATCATCGCCCCCAACTATTTCTGATGATACTCAGAATAACATCGGTCTAGCCGCTTCTTTTAATCCGGAGAAAAACATTACAATCCTTGATTTTTGGTCAATGGGACAAGTGGAGAACGTACAATTTCCGTCACCGTGTAAGGAATTACCCTCATCTGGAACATCAGTTGCCCAAAATATATACTGTATTTCATTGATCGCGCTCTGGCTACTGCTTATAACATCTACATTAATTTATCAAATAAGGAAACTAGTCATTCTTCGTAATTCTACAAAAAAGAACAGAGAGCATAGAGTTGAAAGTAATAGAAAGAAAAGATACAAACAGTGTGGTAATTCCCTTCTTTAAAGAAAATGGACACTTTGCAAATAGAGAAGATTTTGCTACAAAATAAAATAACCAGGAGATTTTTTATCGGATGCTTTGCCGCGGATAAAACCCCAAAAGAATTTAGAAAATACCCTTCTTCAATGATTGTCAACCTTGAAAAAGCAGAGAAAAGCGGATCACATTGGATAGCATTTTTTATATTAAACCCCGATAAAATACTTATTTTTGATTCACTTCTACTCCCTGATCTTCCAACACTTATTAAAAATTTTATTTCCAAATTTTCAAATCAAATAAAAAATTGTTACCCCGTTCAAAACCCCCTTTCCTCAACTTGCGGACAGCATTGTCTCTCTTTCATTTATTTCATCTCCCTTGGGTACTCTTACAAAAAATATCTTTCCTTATTATCAAACTACGCTAACCCAGACGAATTTGTATCTTGTTCTATTAGAAAAATGATTGAAAATAAATAATTATTAATACTAATCATTTTGCTTTTCACACCTTCAATAAATATTTTAAATAAATTTTTAAAGTTTTTTATTAAAAAATATTGATATGATTTAACAAGTTTTATTTTTTAAAAATTAATAAACGAATTTTTAAATCACCCAGAATTTTCATTTGAAGTACTCAAACCAAGTAATTTTGCTTTACGACGGCGTTTCCTTTCTGCACCACAAAGGTCCTAATAAGTATTCATTTTAACTTTAATTGAATATTTTATTTTCTTACTCTTCCCCCATGTTTTTTCCTCTTCTTGACAGCTCAACATCTTTCCTTCCTTCATCAATTCGAATGGGAGATACAGTTGAGGAATCCTGACTCAACGTTGGGTCTAAATGTTCAGAAATATTTGCTGATGTTCCAGGATGAGAATTTCAACTCCTGAGAGAAAATCAGTAATAAATATAGATTTAATTAGAAGGTTATAATTTAATATTTTTAATTAAATTTAAAATAAGGTTTAATTTGAAATTTTAAAGCAATTACTATTCTACCTAGTTTTAAACATTGCCGTTTTTGCTTGTAAGGACCCCATTCAGGATCTTGTTCATCATCATCAGAAATCTCTGCATCAGTCCAACCATTGTATTTATGTTTGGGGGTAGAATCCAACTCTGCCCAGCTCCTAATTGTGAACAAAGGTGTTGTTCCTCCAATGTGTAGTTGCAACCATTTATTCTTTATGTCCTCACAATCCTGATAAATATCCAAATTAAATAGTTTAAAAAGAAATAGAAAATACAATAAGATTATTCTCGTCTTCCCAAGTCAGCTCTTGATAAGAATAGTTCTTCCATTTAATTAGAAACTGTCTTATTTCAATACCGGATCTCAGATGACGAACAATTCTAGATGTGAGAATTGATTGTACCTCATATTGACCTTCAATAATTGGTGGTGGAGTTGGTAAACGTGGTGGTGGTGTAACAAGTCCTCTATTCGATGGCGGTCTCAAATTCAACATTTCTGATAAATTGCTGTTAATTTCAATATTCTTTTTATGAGTAAGAATAACAGATAATTTTATTTATCATGGGTTACCCTATTTTAAAGAAAAAATATGAGCTTATTGAAAGAAACTTCAATGAATGTAAGGTTATTGGGAAAAAATGAGGAAGATTTTTCAATACAGGAGGCTTAAAGCTCGGTACGCCACACCTAAAGGCCGGTTCATCAACTATAAATTCGGTTCGCCACACCTAGAGGCCGGTTCACCAGGCTCAAATTTGGTTCGCCACACCTAAAGGACGGTTCACCGACTATAAAGTCGGATCGCCACACCTAAAGGCCGGTTCCCCAAATTTGAACCTGGATCGCCACACCTAAAGGCCGGTTCCCCAAATCTATAATCGACTCGCCACACCTAAAGGCCGGTTTCCCTGGTAAAAATCCCCCTATATTGAAAAATCTTCCTCATTTTTTCCCAATAACCTTACATTCATTGAAGTTTCTTTCAATAAACCCATATTTTTTCTTTAAAATAGGGTAATCCCCATGTTCAAAAATTATCGGGTACCTTTTACACAGAAAAAGCTATTTGAAGTTCAGTTGTCTGTCGGTGGAATATACCGATAAATAATATGACGAATTTGATGATTAATAATAGATAGTCAATTTAATTTGATTAAAAATTTAAAATGTGATAAAAGAAAATTAATGATAAAAAGTTTGACTCCGGTTATAATGACACTTAAGGAAATCTCTTAAAACAGCTTATCCGTTATAAATTTAAATCTTGGGGAATTATTTATTTCAAGGAATTAATTATTTTTGAAAATTCTGGATTTTAATCGAAAATTGTGTAAAAATAAATTATTTCATATTAAAAATTCAAAATTCGAAAGAAGAAAAGGAAATAAAAATTTTCATTGAAATTTCTAATTATGGAAAGAAAAGGGTGAAAATTTATATTTAAATATTTTAGAGAAAATAAAGAAATTTCAAATATGGGATTTAAATGGGCGTTAATTACTTAACAGTATTAATAAAATTTAAATTTAAACCTAATTTCATAAATAAATGAAAAAAGAAATTTAATAATAAAAATTTAATATAATTAAATATAAAAATTATTCCACTTTTTAAAATCAATCGAATGAATTTTATCATAAAGTGAAGGAAATAAATATTTTTCACTTTTAAGTAAAAAAAGAAGCCACTTTGCATAAAAAAGCGTTAAATTTTACAAAAAGAAATTTTTGGTCAACAAATATTTTCTTTTCTTCTATTTATCTGCGCTCTAATTTTGAAGGTCACTTTTCCTTGCATGACAATAAAAAAAATTATTTTTATTAATAAAAAAATTTTTTAGAAAAGAAGAGAGAAGAGAAGTAGAAAAATGCGCCAAGGTCATTTTTCATGTGCGCGCAAAATTTTTTCTTTTTATAGCTAAAATGAAGGAAATAAGACAACCCAAAAGATCAACACATAATAGGAATATCAAAGAGCTTTTTTTTTTAAAGTCTAAGTGTGATATGTGGGTTAACTAAGAGTTTTTTGTCATGCCGCTCTTCTCAAATTTCTTTTTATAAAATTCTTACTTCTCCGTCCCTTCCCTCCAAATGTACCGAGATATAAATATTTAAAACATATACGTTTTATTTATAATTGGTTTGAGTACGCTCCCTTGACTGAATGGATAACGTTGCTGCCTTGGAGCTCACCAATTTTTAATGGCGAAGGTTCGATTCCGCTCAGGATTTTATTATTTTAAAACTTAAAGTAGGATTTTTATACTACCCTACACCTCCAACTTGTTGTACAGAACAACATGTTTTAAAAGAACAACATGTTTGGTTGGGGAGGGGTGCTCCGCACCCTTACACCACACTTCTCCCGCATTTCTGAGAATTTTGTCATTCCCCAAAACCTCCTACACCCTTGTGATTAATATGAAGAGGACCCCTCTCCCACACTAGTTGTACAAGTACAACATGTTTTACAACTACAACATGTTGGATTTCTGAGAATCTCCCCCTCCCCTTTCACATGTCAATCAAACACTTGTACCTGTCATACCTGTCAATCAAACTTGTACCTGTCAATCAAACACTTGTACCTGTCAATCAAAAACATGTACCTGTCAATCAAAAAACATGTATTTGTCAATCAAACATGTACCTGTCAATCAAAAAACATGTACCTGTCAATCAAACATGTACCTGTCAATCAAAAAACATGTACCTGTCAATCAAACATGTACCTGTCAATCAAAAAACTTGTAAAACAACATGTTTTACAAGAAAAACCCCTACACCCTGGCGGTAAAATCAAAGAAAATGTTCCGAAAACCCCCTACACCCTTTGATTAGCGGACCCCTCCCCCGTCCACTTTGTTGTTCTCCTTTGCAACAAAGTGGGGGGGGGGGGGTAACTACTCGTCCTCCAATATACACATGTATACTTTGTTGAAAAAAGTCGTTAGGGACTATATTACATTATCTAAATTTAACCATATTGGTTTAATTGTTATTAAAACCTTGAACACATAAATAAATAAACTTATTTTATTAATTTTGATAGAATTATATATAAATAAAACAATATTTATTTGTAAATAACATTAATTAGAACCCCAAAATTAAAATTTTTTGGAATAACAAACGAATTACTCTAAAAAATATAATTTAAATAAAGTATAAAAATACTTTATTTATTTTATTAATTTTGATAGAATAATTTGAAATTATTTTTTTTTCTTCATACTTGACTTACTTCCATTGACCAAAATTTTGTAACAATTACATTTAAATATAAATATTAATTTGCATAATTTTTTATATTAGTTTATATTAATTAAAAACACTAAGATTTAAAACGAAATAATTAATTTATTTTATATATACTTAAATTTTTATGAATTTAAATACCGTATTTCCTTAATATAATGTACGTCTCTAATAGAATACCAGTCTCTATTATAATGCCCCCTAGAGAGGAGGTTGAAAAATATAATGCCAGCCTCTAATAGAATGCCAGTCTCTATTATAATGACATTTTGCCTTAAACTCATTATTTTGCAATTTTTCGCGTTTTTAAATGTTCTATCAAATTATTCTATGCAAGTTTAATGCCTCGATTAACTGCGCATGGAGTTACCCCAGTGTGACCTTTTCCAAACCACAAAAATAGGGCTCTGCCCCGCAAAATTAGGAAAAGTATTAAAAAATGACTTTATTTCGCATATTTTGCACTAGTCTATACTACCTATATACTCAATTCTAGCTATTCTGTTGTTTTTTAGATTTTGAAAATTTATATATTTTTTTTAAATTTTCATTTATGCTTTGGGATATGAGATTTGAAAAATGGTTCTGGACTGGATCCCGAGTCGGGAATCCCGGTTTATTCCCAGTCCCGATTCAGTCCGTCTAAAAAATATCTAAAAAATTTTCCTAGAATTCTTCCTATTCTTTCCTAGAAAGAATAGGACCTAATTTTAAAAATTAGGTCCTTTTCTAAAACACCCCTAATTTTCCATCATTAGGGGTGTATTTTAAGCAGAAGAGAGCAAAAAAGCGAAACGCGAAAGGCAGAAGCAGAAGACTCGAAAAAAGCGCAATTTTGCAGAAGGCGAAAGCAGAAGCAGAAGAAAAAACCATCTTTCTTATGTACCACAGAGCCCAATAAATGTCTTTTTTTAGCCTGAAAATTGACATAAAGGATAGTTTTCTTCCAAATTTTCGAGATTGGGATTGGAAAGTAAGATTTTCAGGATTGGTTTACTTAGCGATTTTCAGTTGAGTATAAAAAATTTTGGGTTGAAAAATATAATGCCAGTCTCTTATAGAATGCCAGTCTCTTTTATAATGCCCCCTAGGGATGGGGTTGAAAAATAGAATGGCATGTCATTATAATAGAGGAAATACGGTAAAATTATTGCCCTAGAATCAAATGTAAAAATGGTGGAAAAATTCATTCTAGTCTAGAATTCATTTATTATTTTTTTATTTAAATATAAAATATTCCTATTTTAATTTAAATGAATAAAATATCGTAATCTTTAATGATCTCCTATCCAGAGCTGTTTCGAAATTTCGACTTTCGATTTTCGAGGTATTTTTTCTTTCGATTTTCGATTTCGACTTTTTTGTGATATTTTCGATTTACGATTTTCGAAATTCGACCAAAATATGTTTTTTACACCCCTAAAGAAGACATTTTTAAGCGCTATCGCGGTTAAAAGAACGAAAAAATCAAAAAGACGAAAAAATCGAAAAAATTTAGACGAAAAAATCAAAAATTTTACCCTCTGAGGCATGAAAATTTAAAAATTTTCGCCTGCGGCGCTGAATTCCAAATTTCAGGCGCCTTCGGCGCCATAATTTACAAAATTTTCCCTTGCGGGGCCTTGATCAAGAAGGTAAAGTTACTTCTAGGTTATGGCTAACGCAATGGCTGGTATATCGGTCCATGATTTAATTTTTCATTTATTTTTTTCCATATTCTTGGTTTTGTAGATGTTCCCAATATTATTCTTAATCCCTTAAGTTGGTTTCCACAGGCAAAAATATTTTTTTTTAATTTTTTAAAATTTTTTTCGATTTTCGATTTTCGAGGTTTTTTTCTTTCGATTTATGATTTTCGATTTCGAAGATTTAGAAGATTATTTTCGATTTCGATATTTTTGAGATTTTTTCGATTTTCGAAACTTTTTTTGTTTCGAAACAGCTCTGCTCCTATCAGAAGAATAGAATTTTATGCGAGAATACATTAAAAGAAAATAATTGAAATAAGATAATAATAATTAAATAATAAAGACTTTAATAAATTTATAATATTCAAAAACCTTCAAATGATATAAATGTTTAAATTTTATTTAAAATGTTATAATAATCTGTTTGTTTAGTTCATTGTGTTTTGAGATAGGCAAAATATACTAGCAATATAAGTTTTATCCAATAAATTTATAAAATATATAAATAAAATTAAAAATAATAGAATTAAAAATAATAAAATAATATTAAAAGCTTTTTATATTAAAGGTTTAATTTTATTCTAATAAAGTATTTATTAAATATAAAACCTTAAAAATTAATATTAATATATTAATTAATTTTAAAATTATAAAAATTTTAAATGAACGTAATTGTAAGATGAGCCTAATTTCTCAAACTATCAAAAATGATTATTATTATATCAAAATTTAACTATAAAAAATATTATAAAAATTATAGTTTAAAATATGTATGATTATGATAAAATTAATTGCACATTTGAAAAAGAAAAATTAAATTTAAAATTATAAAATTATTCTTTACAAAACGAAGTTAGAATACTTTATACCTAATGTAGTAAATGAAGAAGTAAGGATTACATTTAAAATAATTAAAAAATTTATTATAGAACATATTTTATTATAGAACATATATATTATAGAACATATTATAGAACATAATTATTAATAATAATTCTTTATTATAAATTAGGAAGCACTCCTGGCAACAAGCATATCGGTAAAAACAAGAAAAAAGGAAATTGAATATCCAGGTTGAAATATTAAAATATTTTTAAATAAATAAAATATTCAGGTGACAAATACGGTATGAAGGATGAAAGAATCATTTATTCTAAGAAATTTGATTGATTAAATTTCCAATTTATGTCTTGAAACTCTCTAGAAGTATTCAGATTCATTAGATAATTATATTTATATACTAGTATTATCTAATTATTATTTATAAATTTATTTAGATTAATTTACGTAAAAATATATTAATTATCGAATTAACAGGAAAAATAAATTCGGTAAAAAATTAAATTAGGTTATAAATATTATAACATTTTATATATTATTTTATATATTTTTATAAACATTAAATAAACTTGTTGCAACTAAGTTTCTAAAACATTGCCATAGGGCCTGACACGAATCCTCTCTATATCTCTACTCTTTCCATTTTGTGTAAGGCAATGTCTTTCATGCCCTCAACGTTCGCATCTATTAATCAAAGGAAAGATGCGAAAATGAGCGGCATACTTTATAAAAATGCCGCTCGAGAGTCTAATGCCACAACGAGAGTCTAATGCCTTATTCAATGTCCTTCACCCTTATGCTATCTCTACCTTGCTGTCTTGTGTAAAGCAATGTCTAAAATGTCGAGTAATGTATAAAGAATATTCAGACAGGAATTCATACGACAGGAATTCATACGATTTTATGAAAAATTTCGAAATGTATATACCTCTCTAATAATGTCAATAATTATTAAGCGTGCGTTCCTTTTAGCTTTTCACATTTATTTAAAAATCCGCACTTTATATTTTAAGTGATTTTATTTTAGAAAGTTTTAATATGGATGTAGGGTTTGTGAGGCTTTTCATGTTATACCAACCATAAGGGAGTGACCGATAGTTTTTAAAATGCAAGAAACTATACACTCCCTCAAATAATTACCCCCTCCTGCGCAAGGTTGAAACAATAATTACCCTCTCAAGTGCCTTGATTTTTCCTTGACAAAAGCTTTAAGATTAGAATTTAAATAAAATTTTAAATAAATTTAGATAAAAATGTATTTAAAAACATCATTTTTTGTCCTATTTATTTCACTTTTACTTTTCCATTCTTCGGCTAGCTTCCAAATTGAACAGCTCTTTAATATCATTAATGACACTAAAACTTTAAAAGTGATTAAAATTGATATAAACAAAGCTCAAGAATGGGGAGCAAATACTTTGGAATTAATTATTGAATATAGTGCAAGTATTAGAAGCTTTACTTTTTATATAAGTCCAGCAAATAGGCGATGCAATAGAGAAGGATTTAATCCAAAATATTATTTAATAAGAAATGGTGAAATTGTTAGAGAAGGAATAAAACAAATACATATTAAAGAAAATTTTATTAATGATTTTAGAAAGGGAATTTATATTTGCAAGAAAATATTAAACATTGACCCGGTAGTTTTAAAAGAAAACTTAAATTATTTTATAATATTATTATTTTTTATTTATTTTTGGATTTCATTATTAAAATCACTAAATTCTAAAAAATTCTATGAGAAAGAGTTGTTGTTTTATTGATAAAGAACAGGGTTAATCTGATCAAAAAACTATGTGAATATGTTCATCATATTGACCTTATCCTTTTCCAAAATACAAAATTGCCTACAGAATAGAGCAATTATAGGGCAAAAATCAGGCATTAATAAAATTCTCCAAAAATTTTAAAGTGCCTAAGTCAAGGAAAATTCATGATTTTAGTGCCGCAGGGGAAAATTTTGAAGTTTAAGCCTCCCTCTCCTTTAGTCTCCATCTCCGTCCCAACAAATAAATACCTTAATCTTTGAAAATATTTAAAATAATTTTTATTAGATTGTGATGACCATTAATCCACTTTTCAATTCTAAAATATATTTTGAACCTCTCGGAGCGTTACAAAATGGAGTAAATGCCGAACTTTCAAAATTCCACTTTCATTTAACTTCCGAAGTAGAGATACAAAGTTATATAAATATATGTATAAAATTTAAAAGTGAAGGAAATTTTTTGGTTAAAATATATTCAAATTATACATATAAAATAGCATTCCAATATATTGTTAAAATTTTACATGAAAATGAAGAAAAATGTAATTCAAAAATGTTGGAGAATGAATCTTCCTTGCAAAGACAAAATACTTTAATTTACATGAAAGAACAAATAAATATTTATATTTATAATACATTTTTGGAAGAAAATGAAAATTTAATTTTTGGTGAAATAAAATATAATTCGCCTCATACCGGAGGTCCTATTCCAAAATTAGAACCTTTATTTGATGATGGAAGTTATCAATTTGAATTTAATGATAAAGGAGTAATAACAAAAGAAATTAAAATTAATAATGATTCGAATAATATAATAACGCGTATCTTTCAAAGAGAATTATTTCCAATTAATAAAAATGTTATTTTACCTTTTAAAGTCTGGCAACAATGGTTTGATTATGATAAAAAATATTTTGTGGTTGATAAGAATGGGAAAGCTAAAGAATTTAAAGAAAATGATTTAAACAAAGACCTATCTGTATTTATAGAATTTATAGATGCTTTCAATTCAAATTAGTTTTATTTTATCCGAAATATGTAGTCTAGGACGTTAAAATTTATTCGAAGAGCCTATAATTTTCTTCAAAATTTTAAGTAATTTTTCCATGTATTTTAAAAGTTCTAAATCTGTACAATTTTACTTTATTTTAAGAGACCATAAATTATCATTAATATTTCTCATTATAAAAAGTTTTACCAATAAATCATCATTAAATTATTTTTATGTTAGTTTTTTTGCTTGTTGAATTTTATGACTAATATTATTTTCTAATTTCTGTTTACTCCAATAAAAACATTATAATATTTTTTTAATAAAAATGAATGCTTTTATTAAAACTTTAATAATTTTATTTCATTTCTTATTCTTCGTTTTTGCTAAGAAAGATAATGGAACTGATAATCACCAGTAAATATTTAATACATCTTATCCCATGAACTTCAAAATTATTACGATTGTATCTAAATTCGTACTCTTACCCGTAAACAAGATATACTAGGAAAAATTAGGGACGTTGTATAAATACGATCAAAATCATATTTGAATAAAAAGAATCTTTTTAGAATACATCTTACCGATATGATAACCACACATTTTGCAATCCCTTATTTGAGCATGGATCAATGCATGTCTCGTCCTGGCCAAAAAGGACATGCCTCTTATGGTTTAATCATTTATAGAAAAGGCAACATATTGTGTGATAGGTAATTAATAATTGCATTATATGATATAAATATTTTAAAGTTTATTGATTTGTTATCCGAGTCAATTAAACGGAAATAACACAATAGATGGAACTATTACATCAATTCCTTATCGTCTTCGAGCGAAAAAAGTAATTATAATTTTTAAAATATTTTGGCGAATTTAATATCAAATATTATTTAAAAGAATAATGTAACCAAAGAATGTGAACAAAAACAGAAGGATTTTTGTAATTACCCAAAAAATAAACATTTATGTTCTGTGGGTCATCCCGCTTCAATTATTTGGCATGGAATTATGATTTCCTCTGAATATTTAAATGAAATTAAAGCCTTCAATATAAATATTTCTTTGTCAATCACAGATCAAACGTTTGATTTTCTTTTAAAATGATTTAGATTTATTATTTTATATAGCTATACATTGAATAATTTTTCTCTTCTAAACATTGAATTTGGTCGAAAAGAGGATATCTTCACACGTTTGTATCCATTGCAGATTATTGGAGGTTAGTATTCTCTAAATTTAATTTTCTCTCTAATGATTATAATTAATGTTTTTAGTTAAAGACAAATTAAAGTATAAAAAACTTGAAGAACATAAATTCGATGATGATCTTGTTGAGGAATTTATGGCAAATATAGAAAAAGGTGCATATTTACATAAATATGCTGGTATTTGGACTCTTGGATTGGATATGTTACCTTCTAGTGCTCAGCGATTTTTACATTTATTCGTTTATAGAGGATGTGCTTGTAAAGTAGAGGCATGGGTAAATAGAATAAAGAGACAAATTTTGAAAAAAATAATATATTTAGTTCAAAAATCCAACTACAAAAGGATCAATGTTGCCCAAAACATCTGATCCAGTAGAAGGAAAATTTACCGTTAAAGATTGTTTGGAAAGATCAACTGATCAAAAACATTCATTGGGTAATATAAATAAGGAAGAAAAGAAAGTCAACTTTGCACTTTGGAGTGGAAATAAAGGAGAATCAGGCAGAATTGAAATATTGGATGATTACGAAAACGCTGTTCTTGGAATTTATTTTTACCAAAATACTATTAATTTTAGAAATGTGATATTTTAATAATTATAATTAAATAATTATACGTCTCCTGCTCTTGTCACTCGTTTTTGCCTCCAGCTTTTGACGAGGGAAAATTTTGGGATAAGAGATCGATTTGGGACTAAGAAATAATTCAGATATTTTAACAATCTGTCTAATAATCTGCACAGAAAAATATTCCTAAACTATTTTTTGATCTCGTTTTCTATCCTTTATAAAATTCAATTTAATTCAATCAGTCTGCTATATAGGGGCAATAAAGAGACATTCCAACAAATTTACTATCTTTTCTGGAGTTGGCCTCTATTGATAATTTAGTAAGAAATGCAATTTATTAAATTGTTGTTTAACTATACTAACACTCAATATTTTTCAATTTTTAGGCTGGAAATGGAACGTGGAGGGAGAAATATCTCGATACTGATTTTCTGGTTGCTGGAACATTAATGAATGTGACAATATATTTGAGCAAATATTCTGCTTCTATTTCACTTAATAGTGAAATTACAAAATATTTTAATAACACTTTTTGGCCTTTAAATTGGTGGAATGGAAGATTTATGAAACAAACAAAAATAGCAAAAATAAAAATTAAGGGCGATTTTATTACAATAACTCCTGTATTTATTAATTATCTTGATGAAGTTAATGGCACAAAAGTAGGATTTATTCTATAAAGGAAGTGTTTCTATATTAACCTTCATATATATCTAAGATGAGCTCCAGGGTTCCGACTCTTATGAGGAGTTTTGAAAGGTTGTCCTAAAGGGTCAAAAGTGCTAACCCAAAATCTCTGATCCTAATTACGGATCCTATAATGTACACAATATTTGCCCCAAACCAAAGCTAACTATGACTTTATAAATTTTAAGTTCAGGAACTGCATTTTCACTATTTTTTATTCTTATATTTAAGATGCCCCTTGCATTCAAAATTGATGAGATTATGGCAAATAGTGTTAGCTTTCACTTTTATTGTATGGTTAAGAGTAACGCAAAATCCTTTTATATTAGATTAATGAGCGGTGGAAGGAAAAAAAATAAATATAGTAATATATTAATCGAAAATAATTATTTATACATATAAATATTATAGTTGGAAGAACCGCATTTTCATTATCTGTCATTCTTACTAATAATAGTATCGTAACTTCCTCTCAAATTGTAAGGAAAATTGTTAATATTTTTTAATTTTAATCTGTAGCATAAATCTAATCCTCAAAAATAAAGATTTCTGTATAAGTCACTCGAAACTTTATTAGAATTCTCGTGACATTCTCTTCTAATATGTACCTACATATATGAGGATGAGATAAATAATTCGTGTAAAATGAAAATTAATTTTAGGGCAACAATAAAATAAAAACAAATGTTACTAAAGAAATATTTAAAAGAGGGAGGCCATTCGAATGTGAAATAATTGTTACCAAAAATGGTATTAATACAGTATTCAATATCAAAGTTAATGGAAAGATGTATAATGATGGAAAAATAGAGACCTTGTTACCTAGATGGATGATTAATAGAATAGGGGTTTGATTTTTTTTATTTTTTTTTATTTTAAGCCTTTTTAATAAAGTCCTCAGACTTGTTTAGTGTTTAGACAATTTCTAACCCGGTTTTTTAAACGGTTTCAAAACCCTTTTAAAGAATAGTATAAGAGTACCCGAGTAAATGTTTTTCTTCAATTGGAGTTTGGGAACCAAAATGAATATTTTCTTACTCATTATGAATAGAGACAAACTTGAATGATCTATCGATATATACCGTATCGACATTATGAACACTGATTAAACTTAAAAAATTCGAGTTTATTGTAATAATAATTTTAAAAAATATTCGTAAAAAAGCTATAAAACTCTAGATGAATAACGATATTAAATTAATGGAATATCATAGAAGTGATGATCAAATGCCAATACCACCATACCTAAGTTACAGAAAAGAAATGATAGATTTAAAAATGAATGGAACAATATTATGTTTTGAGGGAAAAGTTTTGAGTTCAGAAAATATGACTAATACTAGTGTAAATGCATTTGAAGTTACTTTGCTTCATGATACTAGATCTGGTTATGGTAATCATTCTTTTATTAATTTATTTTAATTTATTAAATTTTAAGAAAGTTTAATAGTGTTGAAGCTTTATTTCTCGTTTTCCTTGAGAAACTTTTTAATTCATAATGAGAAAGAGAATATCACATTTAGTGAAGAATCTAATTCATCCTTAAGAATTGAAAGTTACTTAAATAAAGATGTTTTTCTTAAAAATCCAATTGGACAGACAGGCGTGCCTATTGTTTTATTAATTTATGCAGAAAAGTTTTACTACAACATAAGCATTAATGGGGGTGATTTCATTCATTACAAAAATGGATTGCCTCCATGGGCTGCTAATTACGCTATTGTAATTTTTATTTAAAGTATTATTTTATTTACAGGTCACACTGATTTGGATACCTGAGACTAATTTTTTCAGCTGGATAACAAAATGTTTTTAAAATAATTGTTAGGGAGCTGAAGTAATCTAATTATATAAACATAAATGAATTTTAGCCAGTTATTTCTCTAATAAGTTAACTGAGAAATGCCTATATAAGGAATAGATAAATGTTCTGTAATAATGATATTTTTTTATTCGGAAACCGCCAAAAGACTATCGACATAATTTTTAAATCCAAGAATTTTAAAAATTATTAGATTAATGGAAGCATTTCTAATGTTAAATTTCACGATGATGATAATAATTTGGAAGGTTGTCAGAATATTATCAACAAATTACCCCCTCAATTCAAATTCTCTAAAGACTTGTTACTGGTAACGAAAGAATTAGAAAAAAAGGATGAAATTATAATTAATGGCAAAATTACAAAAATATTTAATGAAACAATTAGCATTAATTTTCTAAATGGGGCTTTTAAATGGCATAAGAAAAGTTTGATTTTATTTCTAAATTTTAAGTGAATTTTATTTATTCAGTCGGTCACACTGTCTTCCAACTTAATATTACAACGAATTGTTCAAGTATAAATTCATATACGGTAAATTAAAGATTTTTATTGTAATTAAAGCAACCACAAACGTATAAACTTTTAGAATAAGCCAGTAACTCTTAATAACCAAAAATTAAAATTTTTTTGTATATATGTTCCTTCAAAGATTCCCTCAAAATGTTCCCGCAAAGATAATTTTTGATAATCTATTTTCAAAATATTAATTTAAATAAGCCATGTAATATTGAACTATTTAATTTTAATCTAATAGAATGGAACTTGGATTGGATCTAAAAAGGCTACAGGAGCTAAAAAAATAAACAAAATACCTGAATGCCAGATAAAAAATGCATCAGATTGTCAGAAACATGATTTGAAAGAAGAACAAAAAATAAGAATTAATATTAAAATTACAAGTAGTTTTGGATTTAATTGTACTATAGAAACATTAGAAGAAATATACATGAGGGAAGAACTTGAAATAGTTATTCCATTCGCAGCAACGCAATATATTCAGGTGGAGATTTTTAATAAAGTAAAAATAGAATAAAATGTAAGGAAGTTAATAAGCAAGGGCTTCAGCCTTGTTTACAATAATGATAAAAAATATATTTAGTAAAAACTCAATTCCGAAAAATTATTTTATAATACAATCCGAAATTCGACATGCCATTTTATCTCACAAGAAAACGAGACCCAAGAAATTTTAATCGACTCTCACAAATCTTATAATTAACATGCTGAATTATATTTATAATTTTAAGGTAAATCAACTTGACATAACAGAAGAAGATGAGCCTATTAAAGTGAATTACTACAAAAAATAATTTTATAAATAAAAATATTTAAAGTATTCGCTATAATAGTCTAGCTACATTATTTTGAATAAATAATTCTAAATTTCCGTTATCAATAAAATTTTGAAAGAAAAAATTAAAGAGTTTAAGAAGAGTGAGCATAATCTTAAACATAAAATTGACGTAAATTAATTTTTTAGGTTTATGCAGTTTACCCCTCCCCTACCCCAAACCTTCTCACAAAAATAACTAACAGAAGAAAACAGAAGAAATAAGTCAGTAAGAAGAAAAATTCCGCAAGTTATCTCCTGAAAAACAACAAGAGGTTCTTACTAGAGTAGCACAAGACCGTTTAATTTCGGGTAACCCGTATAACGTTTATGCGTTTATCTGAAACCCTATACCGTTTCGTTTATTTCCAAAGACCCCGTTTAAACGTCCGTTTACCGTTTATTTTTCAAAATTTTTTAAAAAATTTTAAATAATAACAAATCGTAAATTTTAGCGCCGCAGGCGAAATTTTTGGACTTTTCATATGTCCAAATCCCTAAAATTCTCTTAATCAGCGCCGCAGGCGAAAATTTTCCAACATTAATAACACTCCAACTGAAAAAATTCACTTTTTACCTGGACGTGGAGAGTTTGGGTAACATGCAATGAAAAATTTCCAAAAAATCAAATCCTTATGTTTCATTTTGCTTCCTTGCTCTTGACTCGGAGCACTTTAAAAGTTTTGAAAGTTTTCAACTTCAAATAATTTTTAGATAATTGTTCCATAATTAATTTTGGCGCAAATTAAATTCAAGATAATAAGTAAGGCCTGTAAAAATATGGAAATCCATATTTTTTCCTGAAATAAGGAAGCCGTAAACGTTCAAAAAACATGTTTTTAGCATGGTTTGAGATTCTAGAATGGTTTTTCATTATTCATCCATATTTCGCCATTTTTTGGTAATTTAGTCAAAAATTTTGGCATTTTATAAGAAAATTTATGAATTTCACCCCTATTTTGGCAAAATTTTGGAATTTTATCCATATTTTTCATAATTTTTAGACATTTCAATATTTTTTTCATTATTTTACACTTTTTTAATTTTTTTAACATTTTAAAATATTTTTTTACGAATATTTTCGAAATGCCAAAAATGAAAGGCTCATACAGTTCAAACTTGACAAATTGTCAAAAATGACGTCGTGAACAATTTTTATAGCAATTTCTCCCCCAAAATACCTTTATTTTGTTATTAAAACGTTTTTTATCTACTTAAAAAGATTTTTATGACAGTAACTCGAAAATTTTTTTTGTATATTTAAATTTTTTCAAAAATTTCGTTTATATTTCATCCATATTTCGGGATTTTTTCCATATTTTCATTCATATTTTGTGACTTTTTCCATCCATATTTTTTAATTTTTCTTCCATATTTTTTAATTTTTCATCCATATTTTTACAAGCCTTAATAGTAAGTACATTTTTCAACATTAAATATTAATTATATTCATAGAAATTATTTTTCTGCTTAAATTTACCTCAAGTTTGGCATAACAATTTCTAGCTTATAGTTAGAGATTAATTATTTTCTAAATTATTTTAAAATTTATTTAAGTTAATTTTGCTATTCTTATTATTTAAATAACTTATTTTATCATACATAAGTAAATTATTTTAAACATTTAGAAATTATATTCATTTATAATATAATTTACTTTGCCTTTCAAACTTCTTACTTTGCCTTCGAAATTTTTTACTTTGCCTTCCAAACTTCTTAGTTTTTATAAAAATTATTATTTTTTTTTAAATTCTCGTAAATATTATTTTGAAAGGTACAATAATTATATATATAAAATATAATATAGTATATTTTGAAAGATACTATTTTATATATATTTAGAGATGCTATACTATGAAAAAACTGATGAGATTTGCGAGTTCTGCCTGCCTTTTTGTCAATAAATTAAATTTTTTTGGCTCTTTTCTAGGCCTTTTAATTTATTTTGAATTACCACATAATCATCTACAGGTGTTGATAATTTATTGTATGCCGTGCTCGCCAGATAAGGAAAACATTATTATGAATATATTAAAACATTAGTAATTGAAGTTAAAATAAATATGATTTTTATTTAATTTTTCACTATATAAATTCTTTATTCTACATTAAACTTATCTAATACATTAATCCATATTTATTTAAAAATTGTTTATTATTTTGATTTTTTATATTCCTAAGTATATTTTAAAGTATAATTGTTCTCCTCTCTCTTCCTTTTTGAGAACTTTGTTTTAATGGTAATCTTTAAATTTAAGTAGTAGTTTAAAATTAATATTATTTTTTATTATTTTTACAATAATTATTATTTCAATATAATAATTATTTTTTAATAATTAATAATTATTCCTATTTTTCAAGAATAAGTAGTGAACAAAATAATTTGATTGGTACAGAATCGATGGCTTTTGAAAAATCTAAATAGACTATATCATTATATTTCTTTTTATATATAGCATATAAAAGATATTTATCATGTCAATAATTGGGTAGATGTAGATCTATTCGGCATACAGTTCAATAGTAGGTCATATTTTATTATGCTCACGTGAAATGATATTAAAGTTTTACTTAAATTAATAAAAAAATGTACCAGCGAATCTTGTTTGATCTTTATTATTTCAAATAAAAATTATAATTTATAAACTAATTATTTTAAAATTAATTATTATTTCACTTGAATAACATTAAACATAAATTCTTTTCTCATATAGAAAATATATAATATTAATAATACTATAATATTTTTTTATAATTAAATTTTATTATTAAAATTATAAAATTTATATTTTATAATTAAAATTAAATATATTTCTATTATTGTTAATAACTTTATTTTTTATTTTTTTTATGGAACGAGTTTTAAGTAGATTCTTTAAATTTTTAGTTTGTAGCATTGAGTTAAATGTTACAATTATTTTATTATTTGTTTAGTTAATTATAATTTACACAATAATTTTTGTTTGATTCTATTATTTATTTGAGTAAAAAAGAACTTATTGCTAACAAGTTCTAAAAGAATTTTATGCTTAATAATTTTAAATGTAATGATTTATTTTTAATTATATATTTTATCAAATTATTTTTCACTAAATAATATTTTTTCACCAATTATTATATTGTAAAGGTCGCTTGTTGGTCGCTTTCACTCGGAACCTGAAAAGGCTCGCTTTCACTCGGAACCTGAAAAGGCCCCGAGGGACGGAATTTTGGATATATAAGTTTTGGTTATATATTGTTTCAGCTATAACATATATATTTTTCACAAATACAATAAACAAATTTTCATCATATATTATTTTATATGAATTTGTTAAAATATTATTTTATAAAAATACATGTAATATACCTAATACAAATGATCTTATTTTATCTAATGTTTTTTTGAATCATGATTGTAAGTACCTATGTTGAAGATTGACATTAATTTATTGAAAACCATTAAAATTAATTCCTAAAGCATTTGTTTCTAAAAAGTACTAATAATTAATTTTATAATTAATTTGAATAAGATTTTCTTCTCAATAATTCTGTTAAAAGTTGATAATTTTTGAACAATATTATTTTAGTCTAAATTATGTAATACTATTAAATATTAATTTATTTTCTATCTTTTTTTTAATCTTTGAAAATATTTATAAATTTTTTCTTTTTAAAAACTAATTTTAGTTTCTGGAATATTTTGGGAGTATAAATATCAATTATAAACAAATTTAATAAATTTACTTTTCAGCAACTTTAGCATTACTTACTTTTCTTATTTTAAAATAATTATATTTTTAAATACGTTTTTTGAATATTTAAAAAAATTTTTCTTGCATTTTTGTGTTTTTATTCCCCTATATCGTGAAAATTAATAATGAATTTCATTAACTTGTTATCTAAACAGTATTACTTTGGACTGTGTGATTATAAAATAATATAGTAATTCTTATTTATAATAATAAATATTAGAATAAATCATATTAGAATTATTTTTAAATCCTTAAATTGGGTTCACTTCCATTCTTCATAAAATTGCTAATTCTAAAATAAGTTTTAATATCTTTAAGTAATCTTTACGAACAATTATTACAACTAAAATATTTTAATTTTAATATTACTCGAAATTTTTATAAAAATTATTCTAATCATTTAATATTTTAAAAAATTTATCATTTTATATTTATTAAATTTTTTAAATTACTATATTGATCTATTTCCTTATCTGATTTACGAGGCCGAAGGCCGAGAAGTCGAGGGCCGGAGGCCCGAGACTGAAAACCCATCTGAACGCTGAAACCCATCTGAACGCACTTACGAGGCCGAAGGCCGAGAAGTCGAGGGCCGGAGGCCAGAGACTGAAACCCCATCTGAACGCTGAAACCCATCTGAACGCCTTAACGAGGCCGAGAAGTCAGGGCCGAAGGCCCGAGACTTGCATCCATCCCGTAACACGAGGCATCGAGAGGAGGCGAGGGCCGAAGGCCCGAAGCCTTTAAAATTATATTATTTATTTATAATTAAATATCTATATCTAATATATATTAAATATCTATTCTAATAAAAATGAATATTATATTTCTGGATAGTTATTTTTATCCAGAAATATAATATTTTTATTTTTAGTTTATTTTCCTAGTTTATTTTTTATTTTTAACTTATTATTCGTTATTTATAAAAATAATAGAAAAATTTCTAAATATTAATAATTTATATCTGTTTTAATAAATCGAATAAAATAAATGAATATTATAGCATAAAATTTGATTATTAATTTTAATAGAGTATGATTTTTATATTAAAGATTCTTATTTTTTAAATTATTAATTATATTGTATCATTACTTTATTTTTTAAATTTATTTAAAAATGTAAAAATTATTAAAATCCGATGCTAATTATTTATCATATTTTCTTCATTTTATTAATAAATATATTTTAATAGACATACTTTATAAACAATTTTATTTATTAATAATAAATAAAATACCATATTTAATAGAGTTATCTATAATATATAAGATTTTATAATATATTTTTGTTTGCTTTCCAATAGGAATATTTTTAGAAATGACAATTTCTCTTTATGCTAATTTCTCTTTATTTTTCTCTTTACAATTTCTCTTTATTAGAAATTTTTATGCTCCTTAATTTTTTTATGATCCTTAATTTTTGCTCCTTATGCTCCTTAAATCTTTATGCTCCTTAATTTTCATTATTATTTTTATTATAAAATAAGCATCTTATTTTTAAATGTGCCTATGCCACGATTTTCGTGCTCTAAAATATTTACTATGTAGTGAAAAATATAGCCAGGCCTCAATTTTCAAATTCAGAATTTATGTGTAATTCTAAATTTAATTTCTGTTATTTATTTCAATATATTTTTAATAATAAAATAAACTAAATTATGTATATTTTTTTAATTTAATATTTTTTTAAATTTTTAAAACAAAAATTTATTGAATCATTTATTAAATTCAAAAATATGTGCATATGTCATTTTCATTCAGAAAATTCAAAGTTGGTTTCATAAATCGTTGGAGATAAATAGCCAGGTATCAATAATATAATAATAATTTAATTTAAATATTATTTATCTATTCTAAATTTATATCTAAAACGAGTTAGAATTTGTAAATTATTTGTAAATTTTACTATGTTTGGTATGCTTCGTTTTACCACTTTTTTTCTACTGTTTTTTCTAAAATTTAACTTTTCAGTCTAAAAACTTATGTTAACTATAAATTATAATTTAGCTAAAATTTTTAATTATTTTATATAATTATTTTAAAATTTAAACAAAATATCTTTCTATCATTATTATTTACTTTAAAATATTATTTAAGAAGATTCTTAATTTTAAGGGTGATTAGCATTTATTCAAATTTTTATTTAAACTTAATAATGAGGAATAATTTTAATATTAATATTAATTTATAACGCAGTGAATAAAATATTTACTAAAGATTTATATAAAAATATAGTATTTACTAGAATATGTTTTAAGTAACAATTAAATATGATATTAACAAAATCGGAGTGTAAAATGGTGCAATAGTTTAGTCTTATAATAATGTTAAAAATTATTTAAACGTTGATTTTCATATTTATTTGAATTTTTCTCTAAATTTAAAATGAATCTATTATTGCTAAATTTAAATAGAATTTCAATATAGTCTGCACTTAACACAATAGGTAATTTAAAATTTAATTATTCTAATTTTAGCTATTATTAAAATAATATAAAAGATATGAAGTTAGCATATAAGATTATTTTTGTATATTTTAAGAACATAATTATTAGAGAGGTGCGAGACCGAAATTTTTCCAAGAGCAAGAGTTGACCCAAGGCTCGAGAATTTTGGCTCAAGAGCAAAAATGTACAAGACTAAAACAGATTTTTTGTTCCCAGAGGGACAAATTCTTGATGCAGATTTAGCAATGTTGCAATGTTGTTTTTAAGAAGATTCTTAATTTTAAGGGTGATTAGCATTTATTCAAATTTTTATTTAAACTTTAATAATAAGTCTTGTACTTAAGCAATGTTGTTTAGACTGGGTTGGGCCAGTGGACGCGGTCTTGACAAATTCTTTTATTGATTATTATTTATATAAAAATTTTCATTTTTTAAAATTATAAATTACAAATATATTCTCATCTCACTGAGCATATTTCTATATAATTACCATTATTCTAATTCTTTTGTAATAATTAAATATTAAATTTTCGCGCCTTCGGCGCGAAAAAAATAAAGAAGATTCTTAATTTTTTTTTTTTGTTCCCAGAGGGACAAATTCTTGATGCAGATTTAGCAATGTTGCAATGTTGTTTTCAATAAATTAAGAATCTTCTTTTTTTTTTTCAAAAAAAAGAAGATTCTTAAGAATTTGTCCCTCTGCTCTTGAGCCAAAAAAAATTTTTTATTTGTTATTTTTCTACATTTATTATGTAAACGCGGCACTCTTTATTTGAACACTTCCACAAGCTTTTTCCATTTCTTTAAAATTACATTGCAAATTAATATATCAGTTCTATAAGATATACAATTTATTCAATTATTATAAAATTTAATAAATTTTAAAGTCTTATTTTAAGATTTCAATGATTTATATTTTGTTTATTATTTATTTAGTTCAGGTTGAGCATAGATTATATAATTCTTAAATTAACATTTTTTATTTGAATATTTCTGTACATGTTAGTTTAACTATTTATGAAGTTTATATGAAGGAAAATTTATAATGAATTTCTTATTAATTTTTATTATATTATTAAGAATGAGAAAATGTATAATTTTGTAAAGTTAATTATAAATTTTATAATATTAGCCTTCGTGAATGTAATAACCGTCTTACTTTGGAATAACAATTTTTCAAGACATATAATCGTTTATACTTGAAAATATGAAAATATACTTATAGGTATTTTCATTCTTTTTTTATTAAAGCCTATATAAATTTTAAAAAATTTCAGAAAAGTACCTTATTTTAACGCAATACATCTAAATTGTTGTTACATCTAAATTGTAGAATCAGCCTCTTTAGCATTCATTAAAAAATTTATAAATTAATAGATAGATTCATAATATATTAATTTTTGTTCTTTTATCTGTTAAGTTAAAAGAACAAATCTGATAAGGTGTATAATATTACCTTCCATTAATTAATTATTAATTTATCCTTTATTATTAACAAAACATATTACTTTAAATAAAAAATTAAAAACTTCAACTATATTATTAATTGTATTTTATTTAACATTTCATGTTATATTTTAGTAACCCATATTTTAGTACGGAAAAATAGCACTAATATTTATTTATAATTTTGTATAAATGCTTTAAAATTACCTCAAGAGGATTCACAAATTACTAAAATTTCCAAACCAAATAAAAAAGGAATTTTTCGATTATTTTATCTAATTTAAAGGATTAATTACTTATATTTTTATTAGCCAAAATATTTAAATCGAAGGGGAAAACCAACGTAAGCAAAGGTTTTGAAAATTTTAAGTTTGGTAGAATGCTGTTATTCTGATGTCTGATTATTTTGTTGTTCATTGGATAAAGGTTAATTAATTTCTGCCAAATGCTGTCACTTCCACATAAATATATGTTTATTATATATGTTTAAAGCGATTTTATTTAAAATATTTTGAAAAATATAAATTAAAATTTAATAAGCAATTTAAAATGCTTTTTAGTTATTTTATTAAATTTTAAAACAAGAAAATTATAATCTTTATATCTTATACTTAGATTCTTCTTTTTATTTTATATATGAAAGCTTTTCAATTTTATACAATTTTTAAAACTTAATATGTCACTAGTAAGCCAATATTATGCCAATAGTATGGATTCGGTATTATATAACGATTTCCTTAATTTATATCTTATTGTAATTAAATTTTCATTATTATATTTAATAATTATACATAAATAATGAAAAATATAGTTATGTAATGTTTCACAACCTATTTTTTCATCCGTCGTTATCTTCTTGCATATCTTTGATTTTTTTACTTTTATATATTTATTTTTAACTGTGAATATTTTAATAAAGATATTAACAGACACTGTTTATGCACAATTATTATATTCATTTTATTAATGATTATAAATTTCATTTTTAACTTATTAAATTATTTTTAATATTATGTTACACTGGGATTTAAACATGCCAATGAATTAGTTGAGATAAATAAAATGATTTCAAATATTTATTTCATATTTAATTTAACTTATGTATTCATTTATTTTTATAAATTAAATAATTAATTACAATTTTATTTGTAAAATATATCTGACAATGCATTTAAATTTATAAAAATAAATGTAATGTTTGGGAATGAATTGATTACTTATTACATTCAAGAATTTTGTGTTGCAAATTTTTTTGCAAAGAAATAGATTGGAGAAGAGAAATAGATAGCAAATTACTAATATAATTAAAAAAGAAATAAATAAATTTCCCAATCCTCTTATAATAATCAATTCTCTCCCACAATCTTTATTCTTAAAACTTTAAATATCTTTATTTTATTTAAATTTTATATTAATGTTTACAACTTGTTTTATTTAATATTAAAAAATTATTTAAAATATATACATAAATAAATAATATAAAAAGGTAATATAATTTAAATATTAAACTAAATAATAATTAATTAATATTGTTCAATTTAAAAATATAAGAAATTAATAAAGATTAAATTAAATATATCATTTTTAATTATTCAATGAATAATATTTAAACTACAATTATTTTTGTAACAAAAAATATTTACTCAGTAAAATTGTATTTTCTACCGTTAAAATAAAATTCAAAAAATTTGTGTGCATTATTTTTTTAAGATTAAATTTTCTAGATTTTTATTTATTATCGTCAATATTATTTTTAAAAATATAAATAATATTTAGTAATATGTAATGAACAAACATAAGGATTAATAAATAAACTACTCACAAAAGTAGATTTAAATAATTCGTTTCGTTACTTTTATTCGGGATACTTTATTTTCCCTTATCCCTTTACAGCTGTCAGTTGCCACTTTTTAAATAATTAAATAAATAATATGTATAATTAATATGTAAATTGGATATAAAAAATTGGATATTATAAATTGGATATAATATGTCAATTTGGATATTACAAAAAGACAAGAAAAAGCAACCCGTTATATTAGTTATTATAATTTAATAAATTCTCACGAAAAAATGGTTCCCAGCAAAAGGTACAAATTATAAGATAAAATTACA
>ABLG01001116.1:0-10279 GCA_000172435.1 Meloidogyne hapla | reverse complement strand
ATTTTAATTAAATTCTAATATCTATTATTTATATAAAATATTTAATTAAATATTTTGCAAAATAATTACGATAAAAATAAAATTAGAAATAAATAAAATTATAAATTTTCAGAAGTGATAATAGATTGTGATGACACTATCTTTTAGCAGCAGGATCTTCGAACAATTGTTTCACCTATAAATTTGAAAAAATTAAATATAATTATTCACAATTAGTCAAAATTTATTTAAGTCAATAATTATAAAATTGACTTAAATGACGTCAATAATTTTATTGACTATTAAAGTCAATAAAAATAATGAGAAAAATGAATGATTAGTGTTGCAGCACATTTCTATGATCGACACCAGATTATTTTAAGTTATCTTTACTCAAATGCGTTATTTTATATTTAAAGATAATTTACTGTTTTTAATACAAATTTAATAATAAAAATCTTTTGCAATAAATAATTTAAAAATTAAAAAATAAAATAAATTAATCAAATATATGACATTCAAATTATTAAAGAAAATTAAAAGAAGATATTATAAAATTAATATAAAGAAAAAATTATAATAAAAGAATTCGGTATTTTATAGATTTAAATTTTTTATCATAAGTGGGAATTAAAATAATATTGAAGTTGAACCTCATTACTATAGATTCATCACTCCCCAAAGTTAAAGACAAATTATGTAAATAATATAATAAATCTTTAAAGTTTTTGATTAAGATTTGTAATTTTTCTTAAAAAATTACAAATTAAAAAGAAGCAACGACAAAGTTAAATACAAAATAATTAAATTTGTAACAAATAAACAAATCCGCAATTTCTTCAGATGTGAAGTGTCGAAGACAGAATGGCCTAAAAAATTTTAAAATATTTTCTTCTGAAATACAATTAAAATTATATTATATTAGAATAATTATTTGATTTTTAAAATATAAAATACTAAATAATGAAACTTTTAAATTAATAAAATTAAAAAAATTATAGTAAAAAAAGACTAATAATTTGGTAATGAAGCTGTAATATGCTAAAGCTGTAATAATTCTTATTTT
The DNA here is from genome assembly GCA_000172435.1 of Meloidogyne hapla. Taxonomy (NCBI): domain Eukaryota; kingdom Metazoa; phylum Nematoda; class Chromadorea; order Rhabditida; family Meloidogynidae; genus Meloidogyne; species Meloidogyne hapla. The sequence continues at coordinate 9,234 of ABLG01001116.1, read as the reverse complement.
TAGATTAATACATTATTTTCTAAAATAAATACAAATATAAAATTTCAACAATTTATAAATCTCGATGATAGCCATGATGGCGATCGTTTATACAAAAATCAAATTTTCAAACTAACTTCAAAATATTTCTAGAATTTCTAATTTATTAGAAAATTATTTATTATAATATAATAAAAAATCAAATTTTTCATAAAATTTAAATAAATTATTTATAAATATTATTTAATCTAAATAAGGAAAAAATAAAAAAAATTTTCAAAAAATAATCCATTTACTTCACTAAATATCTTTAACTAAATATTTACTTCACTTTTATATTTTTAAATAAATAAACAAATAAAATGAAATTATACTACAAATATAAAATAATATGTTTCAAGATAATCTGATAGATTTATAATCTGATTTAAGTTTATGAAATTAATTTTAAAAATGTTATTATTTAAAATAAATTAATATTAAAAAAATAAATAATTTAATTTGGATTGGATAAATAAATATTTATATTATTTAAAATTTAGATAATAGAAACAAGAATGAATTCTATAATCAATTATTGCAAGATTTTTGAATATAGATTTAATTATGCTAATCTAACTAAAAAGATTTCAAAATCATATATTATTGTAGTTAAAAAATTAATAATTAAAACTTAAAATTTATGCGAACATTAATATGAAATAAGAGATAAAGTTAAATTTATTATAAAATTATGGTTTGCACTTTAGAACTTTAAGACTGTTAAGCACTTTAATAAATATTTCGAAATAATGTCTATGTCTGCTTTTTATCGACTCTAAAAATTTTGTTTATTTTTTTATAAAGAGGAAATTATTTCGAAAAAGCTAAATGAGGGAATTTATTTACAAAATTCCGTCCACTCACCCTTTAAAAATTTATTTTAGACATTAGTCACCTCATCCCCTTCATAAAAACCCTAAATTTTATTTAATTTTAAATCATATTTTTATCAAATAGTGTGTGTGAGTTCCCTAAAATGAATGTCTTCACTCAATAAAATAGCTGTTAATATTAAAAGTCGTTATGAGGATTAGAAGAATTTTACTTTCATTGACTTTAATTTTAATAAATAATTTTAAAATAATTTATTAATTAAATGTTTAGAAGTTAACGATTCTAGCAAACAAATTCAATTTTTCTATTATCGCTTATTACATTGAAGGATTTTAGAAATGCGCCCTTCTGTCTATTTGATTATCTTGTTAAATTTATTTTTCTTACTTGTTAAACAGGTAATTTTCTTAATTAAATTTATTTTATATTAATTTTTAATTTTATAAAGCACCACGTTGTCGGTTCGGAGGAGATTTATGAAGAAGATAAGATGGATAAGCTTTGGGAACAGCGTAAGTAAATTTAGAAATTAAGACATTCCTTTTGACTCGATTATTTCGAATGGAATTTTCATAATCCAACTTTAATGTTTAAGCTCTAGTCTATGATTATCAATAATTTATTTTTGACAAAATTTAAAAAATAAGAAACTCCTTAAACTTTTGGCTTCTGGGAAAAGTTTATTGTAGTAGAAATAAGTAAAATTAATTGAATTAATTAAATGTTCAACTACTATAATAGCTGAAAGCAGTCAAAAAGGATCAAGTTCAATTAAGAAACAAAGCAAGAAAGAAAAACAAAAAAGTAAAGTTACTGGAAACTCTGGCAAAGCATCAAGACGTAACCTAAAGTTTTCAACGGAAGTAGTTGACGTAAATGAGTTTTCAAAATGCAACCCTAAAGGAAGTAAAAATCATGGCTCTGAGAGTTTGCGAGCGAACCACGGTAGCGATAAAAACTAAAAGGGCTTCCCGTAAAAGAAAGTACGAAATAGCACGAAAATTTTTGGAAATAGTTTTTGCATGGGTTCTTTTCCTTTTCATTTTTCCTCATCAATTTTTCCTCACTTTTTTTTCATAATCTTGTTATTTAACTCATTATTTAATTTATTTCTTTATTTAATACATTGATTGATTCTTGAATATAATTTAGTTTTTATGGATAAATGTTATTACCTATATCATTTAATTTCTCTAGATAATTCTAGAAGTAGTATATAAGGGGTTTTTATAACTTTTATAACATAAAATATTTTTTAAAAAGAAAAAAGAAAGATAAAAAAGAGAGAAAAATAAAAGAAAAAATAAAAAATTAAAAACTGTTCTTTTAAAGAAAACAAGGAGAAAAATAAACACCATCACCGGTAAAATTAAAATGGATTGATAAATTAATTATTAAAAATTAAAATTTTATATAATCGAATCTACAGATGTATTAGAAATTCAATTTTTTGAAATTTATTTTATGTTATAAAACAGGGATTTTTATGTTATAAAAGTTATAAAAACCCCTTATATACTACTTCTAGATAAAATTATGAAGATTAAATTCTATTAAATTTATTATAAAAAATGTAAAATAAATTTTTTTATATTTATGGATTTTGATAATTTAACTGATATTCTCAAAAATACTGTTTTATTTTCAACAGTTTATTTAAATTATTTTTCATTCTTTGTTTAATAAAATAAATTTTTTAATATACATATTTATTTTATAGATAGATTTTATAAATATATAGATTTTAAATTAAATATAATAATTAATTAAAATGAGACCAAGTTTTAGATAAAATTAAAGATAAAAAATAATTATTATGAATCATAATATGAATCATAATTTATTGTATATCATAATTTATGATATACAATAAATTTATATAAAAAAGGAAGCTGAGAATAAAAAAGGAAGCTGACTTCGTTTTTAACCAACATAGCTTCTAAAGTTGGTAGTAATTAAATATTTGTTAAAAAAGATTTAATTTATATTGTATATCCTAGAAGCTAAATATTAATATTAAAATATATATTAAAAAGATTATTTAACAAATGTAAATATTTAATATATGAAAATCCTTTCATAATATCAAATTTAAAAAATTAAATTAAAATAATAAATCTATTTAAAAAATAACTAGAAAATATAAAATTAAAACTCTTCAGCATAATTAGAAAAAATTTTATATAGGTATATTAATTCATAAATTAATAATATTTGTAATGCGCGTGGCCCTAATTTTAATCTAAGTTTAACCACTTTTTCTTCCCCATTGGACACATACATTAAGATTCATTAAGAAATTCATTTTTTACTTTTCCTTTTTTCCCCTCTTCCTCCCTCCATATATATTTGTTTTTAATTTTAATTTAAATAAATTTTCTTCTTAAATTAATTTCCTTCCGGAGCTCCGGCCCTTGTCAGTTTTTGGGAGATATACAATTTGTATTTTCTTTAGTTTGTACAGCATATTTATTTTCGATTTTCCATTCAAATTCGCGATCAGCTTTTTGTTCCCAGTCCACATCTGCATCATTCAAGTTTGTTTCTTTATCTTCTTTTGCTTATATCTTCTTTTGCTTATATCTTCTTTTGCTTATATCTTCTTTTGCTTATATCTTCTTTTGCTTCATCATCCCATCTAATATCAGAATCACATTCTGATTTATCTTTGACCTCGATATTCTTTAATTCTTTTCCACAATCTAATCCCAAATCTTCATTTTGTTCGCAATCAAATTCGTCTTCTGCTTCTATAGGAACTTCATTTCACATTTTCCCCACGTTTGGTTCTGCTTAATGACTCGTTAGTGTCAACTTTAGAGAAAATAAACAATTTTTCGTGTTCGTGATGAATAATCAAAAATTATTTCATCAAGAGATCATAAATATTTTCTCTGTACATGAGGTAAACTATGGCAATCAACCTATCTTAAGTTCAACTGTTTTTTCAATCCTTTTATATTGTTTCCCATTATTTACCTCTTTTTATTCTGTAGAGGCATTATTTTCAATTATTTAAATATTCTTTGGCTTTTTCTTTTTTCCTCCAAAGGATTGTTTATTTTTAAACGATTCTCCTCTTATTTTTGTTTTTACCAACTATAATAAAAAATATACAATGATGGTAATTCATTCTTTATGATAACTCCAAATAATAATGAAGCCCTATCTGGTTTTTGAGAAACAAGTATATATTTATTTTGGATGAGGACAAGAGATTTTTATTTTCATACATTTTTTTCTTCAATTTTCTTCCACCTTCTGCTTTTTAAAATAGTTCAATTAAATATTAAACAATTTAAATTAAAAATTAGATCACAGAAAAAAATTTTATGCAAAATTTAAATAATTGTTAAATAAAATAAAATGGTTTTTTACTCAAACAGGATGACTGATTTCAATTTATATCTTTTTGTCACATTTTTGACATTTGCCAACATTTTTGTCACAATATTTTTGAAATCGATCACCCTGTCTGAACAAAATAATCATAATGTAGGAGGGATGTTTTAAATAAAAACAATGATGTGGATAATTTAAATGTTAAATAAATATAATATGGAAATTTATAAAAAGAAAACATTTTTTAAAGATACAAATTCGAAAAATCTAATGTTTGATGTGATGTATAACAGATAATTTTTTAAATAATAATTTTGTGTTTTTGTTTTTTATAATTTTTTTTTTGTTTTGTGTTTTTTATGTTTTTTTTTGTTTTTTGTTTTTAGACTGAAAAGATAGAAAGACCAATAAAACTGGTAAGGAAACAATATAATACATAAAGAACAAGGATAATTCTCAATACAGACTGAACAATGTAACTAGAATCCGGCAATTTAGTTTTATATCTATTTATCGGAAATAGTTGAGTTATGTCGAAAAACGATGTTTTATGTACTAAAATTTCAAAACTAGAAAAAAATGTCTTGTTTATAGTGTAAATTTGTTTTTCATTTTAATCGACATTTTTCGGATTTTTAAGGGTCTTTTTTTTCAAAACTAGAAAAAAATGTGTAGGAGGGATGTTGTTCTAAAAACACTCAAAACATCCACTTATGCAGAAAAACCAAGGCTATAATAAGCAAAATAATGTTGCCTGGAATCCATATGCAAAAAGTTGTGTTAATATTCTTCTTCAATTTTTGAACAAAAGCATTTTGCTAAAATTTATATTTTTAAATGTTAGTGATTTTAGTACTGATTCCCCCCAAGTTTAAATTTTCATGTTTGATAACACCAAGTGTCTCTTGTAAAGAATTTAGAGAATTCAGACTAATATGTTAAAATTTTAAAATACCAAGTTAGAGATTAGGGTTTTTACCCGTCCCCGTTTACCCGCGGGGAAGCGGGTACGGGGAGGCCATTTTCTCCCGTTTTCCCCGTAATGACCCCCGTTTTTTTCAAAAACCCGTTCTCAATGTAATTACCCCCCGTTTCCCCCGTTTTGTAAAATTACCATTTTTTCCCCTTTTTCCTAAATTTCTCAAAATTTTCGCCTGCGGCGCTGTATATTCTCTAAATTTCGCGCCTTTTTAAATTCCCCGTATTTCTCCCCGAATTATATATTTCTCCCCTAATAGAGATAGACGATATTTTTCAAATCCCTCTTTACCCCTGTTATGGTGGTTTGAGAGATATGATATCTCGATAATGGAATTAGAACTTAGTTTCTTTTGTGTTTTTTATTCATATCAAATAAGTTCATGGGAATTTTTGTAGATTTTTCGAATGAAGAAAATTCAAGTGGAATTATAATTTTATTATTCTATTCTAATTTTAATAGAAATATTCTGGCCCAAAAATCAAGAAATCGTTTTATTGATATGAATTATTAATGTTTTGTAATTTATGTGTAGTCTGAGATGATATCTGAAAAAATTTCTACTTGAATTTCCAAACTAAAATAATTATTTTACTATACGTAATAATTAATTATGCATGTTATTTAGCTGGTTCTTTATTAGGAAATTTTTTTTAGAATTTTTATAATTCGACTTTTTACTCACGTCATATTTTTTACTGTCTATATGTACGATTAATAACCAATATTGTAACATAATCCATCCAAAACTACACAATACAGACAAGGCATACACAGAATCCATTAATGATTGATGACGAGCAGCAAAAGTCATCTTAGTGCTGCTCGGAGTTGATCTACGTTTTTTGCGTAGAGCTACCATTGAATTTTGATTGTAAAAATTCTGAATTTTAATTAAATTTATTTAATTAAATTGATCTTTTCACATTTTAAATATTTCGGAAAATGAAGTTGACAAAAAACTAATTACTGTTAAAAGTATGACTTCCGTGCAAACTGTCCCTGATCTTATGTTACCGTATTTTTCCTAATAGAACCGCAATCCCTAGTACACTCTTTTGCAGCAAAGAAAAACTTTTGTATTGTTTACATTTAGGTTAAAATTAGAGATCGGCTTTTTCGGTTTCGGGTAATAACAAAATCGACCGACGAATTTTTGGACTTTTCGGTTTTAGACCGAGAACTTTTTGCATTTTTTTCGTTTTTTTTTCGGTTTTTTATTCGAAAAACCCGACCAAGAACTTTTTGCGTTTTTCGGTTTTTTCGGTATTCGGTTTTTAACCGAAAGAAACCGACCGAGCCCCCCAGACGTTCTCTAGTTAAAATAGAAAATTATATTTTATTTTTAATTTAGAGGGAGACAGAGGCTAAAAGTAAGTTCTACACAGAGCAACGATAAACTCCCAACAAATAAAAGAAGAAGAACAATCCCGGGAAAATCCTCTTCCTAAAAAAGTAACCTATTTAGTCCCATTATAATTTAGTAATATTTATTTTGTGAAACGGAGAGAATAAATAAGAAAAGAAATTATTTTCTGTTAGATATGCTTAAATAAGTGTAAAATGACCGTTTATTCGAGAATGTTTTTATAAAACAAAATTCAGTACTATCGTTATAAGCCCACCAAACGACGGGTGCAAAACGACGGGCGCTTAGTTTAAAAGTTCGCTCTGTAAAAGCTCAAAGGTTGGGGTTATATGCCGATTTAAATCCTAAAGAGCTGAGAGTATAATGAGAGTTAAATGAAAAATAAAACTACCTGTTATTCCATTAACTTTAACATTTTCTCTCAAAAAATAACTAAAAATTCCCGCAAAGAATTGCCATAAACGGCAAAATACAAATCCATAACTCGCAGATAAACCATATGTTGAATAAATAAATTGTTGAAAAATAAAAGATAAAAATAATAAAAATGTACATAATATATATTTTTTAAAATATTTTATATTAAAAATTAAATAAGAAGAAATGTGAAAATAATTGAGTAAATAAAGTAAAAAAGGTGCCATAATATAAAATTGCATTTCAACACCCAAGGACCAAGTGTGTAATAAGGGGAAGCGGAAATTCTGTAAAAAAATATAAAAATTTTTATTTAAAATTTAATTAAAAATGCAGAGAGCTTAATCCACACTCTTACAATCACTATCAGTTATAAAATTCTGTGGACTCTCGTTATAACTACTCTCAAAGGGATCATGTCTTTTGTGGTCTAATATCCGCACAATATCCGCACTTTTGTGGTCTAATATCTAATATATAAAAATATAATATATATTTTTTAATTATCATATAACGAGAATAAGCTAGCTAAAATAAAAAATGTGTTCCTTTGGATTAAAGAAAGATAATCAAAATCCACCAGATAAGATACAAAACTAAGAATAATTTAATAAATTCAAAAAAATAAAAAATAAGATTTATTTTAATTAAAATTTTACCAAAGTAAAGTAATCTGCCACTTTATCAAATGTAAGTTTAATATTCATTGCAAAACCAAGACTCCAATACATATCAGACCTTGTTCTAATAAAATCTGATTCTGTCATTAAAAGTAATACTTGGAAAGAAATTTTCAAAAATTTTTTTTTGAAAATTTACCCAGCTGTTAAACAAAAAACAAACAAATAAACCGGCACAATTCGTTGTATACGTCTTCTATAAAATTCCAAAATTTTTTCTCTAAATTGTAAAATAAAAAATGTGTTCCTTTGGATTAAAGAAATTTGCTATATTATTTAAACATTTTGCTATTAAATGGCCGGAGATGACAAAAAAGCTAAAAAATTTTATTTTATTTGTTTAGTATTTTAGTTGACTTGTAGAGGAGATAAGAACAAAGGGAGAAGGTGGAGGTGTTTCCCCATAAATTTTTGTTGGAATAAAAAACTGAAAAAAGGGTGCTGGACTACGTATTTTCTCTATAAATTACTCTCTCTCAATTAATTACCCCCTCCATAATAATTATACTGAATAGCGGTAAACAGGGTGTGTAATACTTGGAAACCCAAATTTACAATTATCTCTAAAGATTATCTCTAAAGATCTCTAAAGATTATCTCAATTATCTCTAAAGATTTTATCCCTAAAAGCACTCGAATTTATTCAAGTGAAAACGTGATGACATCCGTGATGACATCTAAAAATTACTTCTGCGTATTTTTAAAATACGGTAACGTAAAATTTGAGTAAACTACAAAATCTAAACTGGATAAAACCCCACTACAAGTATACCCCCACAACGATTATAAGCCCTCACATATAATTCTTTCCCATCGGTTGATGTTATAACGGGAGAGTTGAGGAACTAACAAAGATTTTATCCCTAAAAGCACTCGAATTTATTCAAGTGAAAACGTGATGACATCCGTGATGACATCCGTGATGACATCTAAAAATTATTTGGGAATTTAGTGAATTAATTTTGACAATATTTAAACATTAATAAGTTTAATTAATCAACTACTTGCACTTTTTCGGGAGACTCAGGTTACTTGCACTTTTCGGGAGACTCAGGTTCGATGCTGAAACTTCAAATACAAACCTAAAGGAGGCGTTGGTAAATGAAGGAAAACGCGGTTTGGATCGGCTGCTTGAGAAAGGAGGAATACCCAAACAATTTGGCACGGGGATCCGCGCGAGAAAAAGTAGTATAAAAGGAGCGAAAAGGAAAAGACAAGGTCATTCACCATTCTCGAGACAAATCAGTCATCAGCTCATTGTTGGCAAACGTCCATCACTTACCCAAAAAAAGAAGCGTCAGAAATTAGATACATTCGGTCTATATTAAATAAACATGTCAATTCATCAAAAAATTGATCGCGATTCCGGAAACGCAATTACTAATGCATTATCTTTCTTTGAAACCCCCAGTACAAATGTCAGTATTAGTAACTCTTCCTTCATAGAACTGCTCACACTTAACCCTGTAAATATTACCCCATATCATTTTAAAATCCATGCGACTACAAATTACATAGATTTGGCCAAGTGTTATATTTTCACAGAACTAAGAATTAAAAAGAAAAAGATGGAAAGTTAGTAGATATAGAAA
>ABLG01001118.1:0-13721 GCA_000172435.1 Meloidogyne hapla | reverse complement strand
TAATAAAAAATTGAATAATAAATTGACTGACACTAAATTATTAGGACAATTATTGAAAACAATTATTTAAAATATTATAGAAATATTAATAAAAATATTTAAAAACAATTCTACGATTATTTGTGATTATTTTTTTATTTTTAAAAAATAATTTTAATATTATTAAATACTATTATTTATTAATAATAATTATAGAAAGTATACCCTAAAAATTATAATTTTAGAAGATTTCAAATATTTGAATAATTTTTAATTATTCAAATAAGGCTTTCAAGAGAAGATATGTACAATGGATATTTTTAAATTTTAATAATTGAGATTTTAATTTAAAAATATTAAAAAATGTACTAAATATCACTAAAATATCAATAATGATCTAGAATTATTTTAAAATCTAATGAAAGAAATGGGAACTCTTCACATTATACATTAACAAGTGATTTAGTTAATAAATTTATTTTATAATAAATTTAAAATTCTAGGATGTATATTTTAATTTGATTCTTTTTAAAATATTAAATATAAATAAGAAATAATTAATTAATTTTTAAATATTTTTAAATAATCATGCGTTGAGTTATAAATCTCGTCTCAGAAAAAATGTGTACAACAATGAGTACTCACCAACGATAATTAAATCTCTTAAAAAATATAATATAGAATAGAAATATGAAATAAAATAATATAGGTAACTTTGTAATAGTTGGAATCTTATAAATAATTATTTGTATTATTATTTGTATGATTATATTATGTATTTAAAGATAAAAATGTACATAAATTGAGGATACAATTTGATTAAATTAAATTAAATAAAAATATTTTTATTTTTTTATAAAAGACATTGGAGACAGGAAACATTAAAATAGACATTAACAAAGCTCTTTTAAAAATTAAACTAAAAAATTGATTATTTAATTAAAGATAGATAAAAATAATTAAATTTCTGCTGATAATATCTTTATTTTGTAAATTGAACTTCCGTTATTAATGGCAATGATATTAATGTAATGAAACCAGACAAATTTAAGGAAAATTTTTATTTTTTAGAATATTTTAAGAAAATTTTAAAATATTTTCAATTTTCTTAAGTGGCACTTAATTTCACAATGCCTTTCATCACAAAGGAAAGGTCATATTTTTAGACATTGCACTTTTTATTCTGCCAATAATAATTACGAAATTTAAAAAAATGCCATATTTCCCATTTAAATTGCCTTTCATTTCATTAACATTCAAAAAAATATTTCTTTTTTCTTTTTAAATTTAATTTTTTAAATAAATTCACGAATGCTGTTAAATAGTTACTCTTTCAATTTAACACCTCAACTTTCCAAAATTTCAAAAAAATTCTTTATAATCATAATCATATTTATTGGAAATGGAGCTTTTAGTAAAGATATTCAACATATCAACAAATCGTTTCGACTTCAGTTAAAAAACTTTTTGAAGGAATATTTGCCAAAATGTCTAAATGATCAAACTAATGAGGCTCTCTTCCATTTATTTCAAGGACTTTCTCTTTACAATGATCACTATCGTTTTGGTGGGATTATTGACTATTGTATTGAAACAGAGCTGGTAATTTACTACTTATAAAAATATTATGTTGGAATATGTGCAAACCTGCTCGTATATAAGAAGTGGGCCGGGAATTTAAATATGTGCCTGAAAAATCATGAAAACATCGTTTGGACCATGTTCGGGGTTGAAAAATACGCTAGGGATTTTGGTCGGGGTTTTGGATCGGGGTTTGAAAGCGAATATTTTAATAATCCCAAAATGTTGGATTATTTTATGATAAATACTCTAATTTATAATAAAATTCTTTGTCATTTTACTTAATTTTAGATTAAAACACCTCTATATTTTACAAAAATTTTTGAATTTAATGGAAATCACGAATTGTTTTCAAATGCACAGAACTATGTCACATGCGTTGAAAAAATATATTCAATTTTTATTCATGTGGAAAAGACTGAAAGACAAGGTGATCAAGTTTTAAATATTGTGAAAATTTTAAAAATTGACAAAATCAACCGATTTCCTCTCAATAAATATTTATTTTATACCAGAAAAACCAGAATCTGTAACTAATGGGATTCAGGACTACCTGGCGGAAGAGGATGCTTGTCTATTTTTCACTGTTTAGTCTTATACAGGTGGCAAAAAAAGACAAACCGGAGAATAGAAAAGAAAATTGATCATAAAACCTCAAAAAGATGGAAATAAACATAGAAATAAAAAAACCATAGAAATAAAATATATTTCATTTCATTCATCTCCCTTTGAAAAAAGCTGAGCAAACATCCGAACAATGAGATGTTCTATTAAAAAAAATAAAAATTAATAGGGAGGAAAGCGGTTGATTTTGTCAATTCTTATTAGGATTTTTAATTAATATTAATTATTTCAGAAAGTAAATACTTTCGAGAATTTATGAAAGCATTTTTGCTTACTAAACCAGTTTACCTTGCAATGGAAATAATTAAAATACTTCAAAGTAAAGATGAAATATGGGAATATGATGTAAGGTATAATTTAATAATGCAAGTAGCTGCAACTCAGAACTATAAGGTTAAATTTTCAAAAATTGAAATAGTTATGAGCTTTATTATGAGCTGTTTTATTACAACATGGAGATAATTGTGGGAAGGTTGTGATAAAGGAAAAGGGTAATAAAGGATAAGGTTACCTAAAAACTAATTAAGCCTCCACTTACATGAGAACTATAGCTAGGTTTAAGTACTCAAATCTCAAATATTTTACTACCATTGTGCAAAGGATGGTCGATTTCCTATTGTCAATTTTTAGCTTTTTCGATGGAATATTTAAGGAAAGATTAGCTTTAATTTCAGCTTTCAACGACCTAGTTAGCTTTCTACAACTTCTGGAGCTTTCTTAGGTTTTGTGATATAGAGACTTGAAATTTCTGGAGTTAACTAAGTATATGAACATTTGTCTAAAGAAATTTTAAAAGGGAATTTAAAAACTATTACCTAGTATAGAGTTATTAAAATATTTCATATAGGAACTGCGCCTTATTCGACAATTAATTTATTATCTGAGTGACGGAAAGAAAGAACTTAACTTTAAAAAGATAAAGTTTAAGGGGGATAAAGATGGAAATTCTAAAAATTTTCTTAATGGAAGATTCTTTAATGGAACTAAAATTCAATTTGAAAAAATTTTTGATAGCAAGGTTGGGATAATTTAAAATTAAGATTTTAAGAAGCTAACTTCAAAAACTATCCTAAACTTAACAAGATTCTACTCGGATCTCAATTATATATAAAATTAAATACCCTTTCAGATTGGGCCATAAATACAAAAATAAAAGGCTTTAGTCAAATGCCGTTTTTACCTGATTACCCAGAGTTTATTTTGGGGGGGGGGGGGGGAATTATGGGTTTAATCTATCTTTAAATTGGGTAATTAATCGAGGGGTAACTAATCACGAAGGATGGTTATACGAGTAAATATCTTTATAGGTTTTGTTGTAAGTAAAAAAAGGTTGTGATATCTAATGACTGACATAAATTTTAAATTTATTCAAAAAGGGACAGATTTGGGGATTTAATGAATATGTGGAATTTTTATTGATAAAATTAAAATAAAATATAAATTATAAACTAATATAATTTAGAAATAATTTATTTTTTAAAATTTAGTCTGATCCTGATATATTAAATCGACCATTCATGAAATTTCTTGAAAAACCTTGGCAGGGTTTATGTGAATTTAAGGATACCGTACTAAATTTAGATGGATACACAGATATCTCAAACCATAAATCCTTTGCTAAAAAATATTTGTTGTACCGCGCTGGTTGCAGGTATAATAATTTTTAAAAATTCTCAATATAAATTTTAATATAATTTTTAAAATCAAATATAAATTATTATATTAATTATATAAATTCAATATACTTATGATTAGTAAATTAGGAAAACTAAGTCAATCAAAGCTTAAATGAAATGATCCAAGTTCCCATGTTTGGTCTCTATGAACCTTTTTAAATAAAAATAATATTTTTACTTCTAACTATTAGTATGGGTTATTTGTTGAATTAAGCGCTCCTTGAGAGAGAGTTGAATCTCTAAAAAAAATTTTTATAAATTTTAATTTTTTTAGCATATTCATGCTCAGCGGTAAGCTTCATTCCTACATGGATTATCCTGCAATTAATATTATTGCTTCACAAGAACTTGTATTTTCAATGATTATGGAATTTAATTTAAATGATAATGTCGACGTATTTAATGAAAATGAAAAAAGGAAAATGAAAGACATTATTGGAAATACTACGGGAATTGACAATTTTTACCAAAACGTTTTTTATATAATTTTTAAAATCGGTGAGTTATACAAAAGTATTAATTAAAAGACCAGAATAAAAATTTTTTAAAATTTATTATAGGAATATTAAAAAGACAGTCTAAAATTTCCATCTTTAATAAGAGAAATTTTAGTGTTTGCCAAAATCACTTGAAGTAAGAAAAACCACTTTTCTCCCATTTTTACCCATAATTACCCCAACCCCGTTTACTCGTTTTAGCCTCCCCATCCCCGCGTGTAACAACCCTAATCCTAATATTGTTTATCGAATGCTGGTAAATTTTTGAATTAATCCGAATAGTAACACAAAAAAGGGGGTCCTTTTCATTCAAAAAGGTCTTATGATGAAAAACTGGAATAACCTTAATTCCTACTAATTAGATAGTAAAAATTTGCCAAGAAATTAAAATTTAAATAATAATGAAAAATAATTTTAAAATTGTAGATCAACAACCTTATTTTACTCATTTTGAACAAATTGACTTTTACAATACTCCATCGTTTGCTGGAGGGGAGTTTAATACAAATGAAATTTTTGATAATTTTTATGTGTGGTTTGAAGCTTTGTGTCACTCGCGAGGGAGATATACGTAAGAAAATATTATAAAAATATTTTACTAAAAAACTAGATTTTCAATGATTATGAACCGAAATGGATTAAATATACTGTAATATGTCCAATATATCATAAAACAAAAATATAAGATTTTTCTAAAAAATATAAGATAAGCTATTAATTTTATGATTTCTGGAGGAGAAAAGTTATATCCTCTGATAATATAAGAATTTATGGAATATTTAAGAAAAAATTTTCGATATTATGTAGTCAAAATATCCATGAATTTCATTTTATTAAAATTTATTTAACTTGAATGAATCTTGAAATTTTATGAATCTTCTTTTTGAAGGTACTCTTGAAGGTCTTCTTTTTGAAGGTACTCTTCTTTTTGAAGGTACTAAATTTGAAGGTACTCTTGACAAATAACCCAAAATTTCTTATATAAGTCCCGATATGACATGTCATATAAGAGATATGACACATCTCTAATAGGCCCCACATAAGAAAAATTTTTTGTTCTAGAATATCTCACAAAAAATATTTTCAAAAATTATTTCAGTCAGTCCAAAGCATGTGTTTTATGGAAAATTGAAAATAACAAAGAATATTATAAAGAAATCACAAAAATAGTTTCAGGCAAATTTCTTCCCAGCAATTTTATTTTATTTTTCGGTGAATTTGCCGGATATTATGGTTCCGAATTTGTAGGGGTCTTGATGGAATTTCTCAATAAAATGTTTAAAAAGAAAATCTGTTCGAGAATAATAAAAAATTAACAAAAAATTTTTGGAAATTTCTCAAAGAAAATTTGTTCGAAAAATTGGAAAAAAGAGAAGAGGAATTGTCTTATACTAGAGTTATTCCTAAACATAAGGGCAAAATTGATGTTGGTGAAAAAAACAAAGACAAAGTTTTTAATTTGAATGAGGACTTGACCAAATTTTACAAGGAAATTGACAATGAAATGGAAAGTTTTAAGATTGAAAATGTTCAGGAAGGACAAAAGAGGTTTTTAAATTTGTATCAGTTTTGGTCAAATTAAATTAATTAATTAAAGTTAATTAAATTAATTAAATTAAATTAAAGTGCACCTATATATGGAGGAGGGTTGTGGGGATTGTCTAGTATAGATCTGCTTAACTATTATCACTAGATTAAAGCAGTTTTAGAATCGTGGAATCTATCAAGAGTTTTAGAATAACCTCAGATCATTCGAAATCAAAACTACTCTAGTTAACCTAGCCCAATTTAATGATCAATATTATTGAGCCAATTGTCTAAATCTCCCTCCCCTCCATAACGGAACTATCAAGAGAGTCCGTTAAATAAGCAACCATATAATAATTTAGCAATTTTGATAATAACTCCCGACTTTCTCGAATGTCATTAAATCTCTACACGCTTCATGGAATTGCTCATTTGGTGCACGTTGCATGGCCAATTGCTCAACATATTATTTGGAATATTGAGTGTAGTATAATTCATGGAATTGATATTGACATTAAATGGAAAAGTGAACATGGAAAACATTGGTTGGAGAAAGTGTTGAATAAAGGTATTTTGATACTTTTATTGCTGAGGTATCAAATACTTTTCATGTTTTAATTAATTGAGGGTATAATATATTTGAAAAAACTTATTAGTATTATGATAAAGTCTCTATATTTCTCTGAGTTTATGAGGACTCATTTGAGTCTTAGTAGAAAAGAAATGAATATTACAAATTTTTTAAGTTCATCTTAAATGTAGAAAATAATTTCCTTTAAATATACAAAAACAAGTTATTATAGGTATATTAAGTAAAAAAAGTTTTTTTTTATTTAATAAGGTGTTTAAATAAAATAATTCAGTTTTTTATCAAAATTATTTAAAAAACATAATTTATATTTAAGTAAGAGATACGAATATGTTTCCTTCAAAAACTAGTCAAAATTTAACAACTATTCTTGTTTTCGAAAATGATATTGGAAATGAGAGTGCTTCATCTCCAATTGAGCTTCATCTCCAATCATCTCATCTCCAATTGACCAAGAATTCCCGAAAAATGAAGAAATGGAGGAGTCAAAAGAAGAACAGAGTTTTTACACAGACCTTTGGTTTTGGTTTTATTTTAATTTGAAGAAAGGAGAGTATGATCAAATGATTAAAAATCAAATAAACGAAGGTAAGAAAATAAGTAAATCTTCGGTTTTATTACAGTATATTGTTAGTTTAAATTATATAATTAAAGGACGTTAGATTTAAAATTTAGTTAGGACTTATCTAGAATTTTTAATAAAAAAAGATTTTCATATTATGTACTTATAAAAAGAACCTTTATATAAAAATTTATTTTTTATTTCAAAAATAATTTTTGAAAATTCTTTAAAAATTGGAAGATAGGATTCTTTTTAAAATTTTTTAAATTTATAATTATACATATTTTTTGTAGATGCTGAAATAGACTCTGATGCTGGTACTATGTATGGTAAGTCAAAATCCAATACTATCAGGTCTTCGATAAATTTCCGAAATTTTTCTATATTTAATTAATAACAAATATTTACATTAAATTTTGTTTTATTAAGGCTCCTATGATACAGTGTATGATGATAATATGCTTAAAATAAGTATAGCTGAACAACGCCGTAAGATTAATAAAAAATTTTCAATAAATTAATATCTAACGTTAGAATTTTTAATGCTATTATTTTTAAATATCTTTATATTATAAAATTTATATAGGGGAAAAAATAAATTATATCAAAATAAAATTGAAAACATATACATATTTATAATATAAATGGATAAACAAAAATATTTATCCTTTATTTAACATTTAATTTTATAAAAATAATAGTATGATATTATTTTTATTATATTAATAATTAAAATAATAAAAAGAATGGTACATAAAAAAATCAAAATAACAATTAAAATTGACAGATAAAGGAAGTGGACAACAAGGAACAAGTGGAAAAAGGAACAATAGTGAGTTACAAACATTAAAACTTAAAATTTATCATCAAATTTCAAGCTTTATGTTTTCTCAATTTTAGATAAATCGTATTTGATTCCATTTAGTACGGATATTTAAAAAATGGGGAAAGATTAGGTTAAGACTAGAGTAGTTCGAGTCCGAGCCTCGGTTTGCTCAAGCTCATAGAGCTCGACGAAACACGAGCTTTTTTACTTACCCTAAAATGATTTGAAAGGAAGATATGGCAATTAAAATTTTATAATTTCTTTTAATTTTATCGTAGTAGTCGAAAACTTATTCCAATTTTTTTAGCTTTTTTGGCCCTGACCCCCAAATAAGAAAGTATCAACACGATAAAATAAAAAAAAGATAAAAATTTTCTCTCATAGTTGGTAATTTAAACAAAAATATATCAATTATTAAAAACTTAAAAATCAAGATAAAAATTAAAATTAATAGGAAAAGAAAAAGGAGAAACAAGTCAAAGCCATAATGAAGAAACATACCCACTTCCTCCTCCTCCACCAGGTGAGATACAAATATTAAAATTTCTAATTTATCATCAAATTCCAAGCCTTACGTTTTCTTAATTTTAGAGAAATACATATTTGATCCCATTTATTAGTGTTAGATAGTTGAAAAATAAGGAAAGATTAGGTTAAGACCTAAAACAGGATAAGCTTGCTTATAATTTAAAAGAATTTAAAAAAATTTTCAGGCGCCTAAGGGCAAAAATTAAAATCTTAAGTGCCGTAGGAGAAAATTTTTCAAAACCATAACACTCAAGTTGAAAAAATTAAGTTTTTATAGGATAGAAGAGATTCTCAGTCCTCAGTCTTTCAGGAAAAGAAGACAGAGCTTTTTTTTGAAAAAAGCTCTGTCGCACGTCTCTAGTTATTGAAAATTTGAAATTTTTGAAAACCATAAATTCACTCCTTCCGCGAAAAATTCACCCCTTTGAAAAAAATTTGAAAAATCATTAACAAATTCATTCAGTAGCTAACATTTTGAAGTCATTATAAAGCCAGGTGAAGGAAGATTCACCTTTCTTGAAACTATCCAAAAATTTTGACTTTTACCCTATCTAGGGCAAATTTTCTTAAAAGCTAAAAAACAAAGTCGAGACCAATATTACACCCCAACGCAAGATCAATAACAAAACAGAAAAAACCAAGAAGAGTCATGAGTCAAACACTAGTTATCACGTCTAACCAAGAAAAACCAAGAAAATTCTTGATTCAAGTTTTAGTCATTCTTTAAATTTTGTTTTATTTTGTTTTCTGAAAAATATTATTAAACTGCTAAAAATTTAAGGTACAGGACGAAATTATTGATTTGAAATCAAACTATGGTAGGTTTTGTCGCGAGAATCTAAAATGTTTTTTGTCCAAAATTCCTTTTTATGTCTTAAATTTTGGTCCTTAATTTTTATTAAATATTTGATTAATTAAAAACTTAATTTAGACTGACAGAAAAGAGAAAAACGGAAACATTAACAACGTTTCTGATTCGTTAAACATATTCTTTAAAGATGTTCATATTTTTCTAAATGTTTTCCTTTTATATTAGAGGTGGTTTAAACTTGAATATGTATCGGATAGTGTCGCACTGCTTGGATACAGTTGCGGAATCAAAAAATTATGAAAATAACCTATCTGTTATCTTTTAAATTTCCTTTTAATTGAAAAAATATAAATTTTTACTTTTTTCGTATCTGAAGATTTTTGAACAACAGATTAAGAACTTTAAGACATAAAGTTTCAAACCACACCTTATACTATATTTCTTTTATTTTCTTATCTTAAAGTCTAATTTTTCTCATCTATCTATTTATTAACAAGATCCAATATTGTTGACACTTGGATCAATTCATATAACCGCATTTATTCCCTCGATTTTGATAAAAGATTTTTAAATTTGTTTTTAAATATATTTTTTTATGTTTTTTCATACTCGGAAATACTCGAGCTCGGTTTTTTCCCATACTCGGTATTTGACTTACTCTATTTAAATACTATATTATATTATTATTTTTTTATTATAATAATATAATATTAATATAAAATGATAAAAATATATTTATGATTTGTTCACTAAATGCTGACCAGGGTTGCCGCCCTAAACCCGAAACCCTTTACCCGAAACCCGGCCTTTTTTGTACCCGAAACCCGATACACGAAATGAAAATTTTCAAACCCGAAACCCGTACACGAAGTTTTTTCAAAACCCGTACCCGAAATCTTTTAAAAACCCGAAATTCTACCCGATTCCAGATATTCAACTATAGGAAAATCAATTCCTTATAAAATAAGGAAAAATACTATACCGCATAAGTAATTCATAAGAGTTAATTTTAGATTAGTGGTGTAGTGGGTGGAGTGTTTGGCTCGGCCATAGAACTGGAAGGTTCGATACCTTCAAGGCTATTTATATAGCCTAAAACACTAATATATTCATTTAGTGATTTAAAAATGATGGTAGACATAATCAGGTAGACTAAATAAAGCAATTTAATTTAAATTGGCCAAAAATATTTTAATTACTTGATAAAACATTAATGGATTTATTAATTTATTATAGATTGTTTATCTATTAAATTGAAAATTAATTTAATAAATTTTAAAAATATCTAATTATAAAAAAGGTAAAAACTTTAAACAAATTATTAAATTTAGAATTATAAGTAAAAACTAGAAAATACAAAGAGAGGTCTCCCTGGTTATAACTATCACGTACTAATAATCATTTATTTTATTAATTAATTAAAGCTTAGAAAATAAAAATAATTAAATATCATTCATATTAAATATTATATAATTAAATATATTAATTATATTAATTATTTCAATTATAAATATATTAATTATATTAATATTAAATTAGTTAAAAAATTTAAAAAATTAGTTAAAAAAATTAAAAACCCAAATGTCTAAATAGATTTATAAATACAGAAATAAATAATTAAAATAGAAATTAAGGTTTACTAAAAATTAATAAATAGAAAATAAATAAATAATCAAAGATATTACTCACAGAGACTCGGATGCAAATAACAATTTAAATAAACTAATAATAAAATATAAATATCGAGTTAATTGACAAACATATTTTAAGTGGCAAGCATTTATGAAAATATTATAATTATTTTGATACTTAGAAAGAACATTGCGATTATACTTACAAAAGGGTATCACGACTTTTGCGCCGAGCGCAAATGCGCCGCGACTCTTGCGCTTGCGCCGCCACCTTTGCGCCGAGCGACTTTTGCGCCGCCACTCTTGCGCCGCGACTTTTGCACATTGACGCCTTATATAATTAAGTTTAATTTAATATTAATAATTAAAATATATTAATTGAATATTAATTAAATACAATTAAATACAATAATTAAATACAATTAATTAAATACAATATTTATAAAAAGAAATTTCTTCAAATATAATTTCTTTTTAATTTCTTTTCTTTTACAATAAATTTCTTTTTACAAAATACTTATTAACTGGAAAATGTTTAATGATTTTAGAATGATCTTAATGCTTAATGATCTTAATGATTTTAGAATAGTATTCTCCCAATCATTCTTTCGCGATAAGCATAATAAAATTATTAAATTCAAAATGGCGAAAATTATAAGTAATTTCATTAAAAATTATAATAATTAAGATTAAATTTTAAAATATTCTTAAAAAGCAATTAAATTTCAATTTTATTCGTTTAATTTAAATTTTTTTATATGTATTTAAATTTAAAAAAAAACTTTACTTAGATAATTTTAAATTATATTTTAAAATAGGTAATTAATTTAAATAATTTAAAAATTATTAAATATCAATATCTAATTAATTTATCTCATTAATTTATCTAGAAAGAGCAAACATATAAAAAATTAATAAATTAAATAAACCAAAATTATTTATTATTTTTAAACTTAATTTTAATTTTAAAAATCATCCAAATTTATTTCAGAGTGAGTGTCGCGTCTTAACGGCAGCATATAAAAATAAGTTTAAATTTAAAAAAATTATTTATATTTAAATTAAAAACTTCTATTAAAATACAATATGCGCTAAATTATCATAAATATAAAATCAAATATAAAAATTAATAAGAATAAGTATAATTAATTTAATATTTAAATTATTATTAAAATTATGTATTTAATTTATACATATTATTTTTAAATTAATAAAACTATTCGTCTAGAAACATTTAAAAATAAAATGATTATTTTGGATAATGTTGCAAATATTTTAAAAATATAATAAAAAATAATAAATAACTTATCAAAATTAATTTAATAAATTAATTAATTTTAATTAATAATTTTAAATCAATATTTTTATTTTTAAATTATTTAAATGAGAATTGGCCAAAGCCAATTGTTGTTACAGAATAAAATTTAAATAATTTTTAACCTATCTATCTTAAATAATATTATGTAGGGAATATCCCGCTTCCATTTATTTTCATTGTTTTAGCATTTTTTTGACAAAATATATTAAAATTATAATGAAGGAGAAATTATTTCTAATTTTATTTTTATTATCATTAGTTTATGTAATGATAATATGTAATGACATGTAATGATAATATTAAGATATAATTATTAAAGTTAAGTTTATTAAAAGAACGACATAATCTCATTTAATAATTATTTATTAAATAACATATAAATATTAAATAAATTAAGAGAATAAAATAGATATAACAAGAGATTTATTGAGAACATCATAAGCATCATTGGATAGCAACTGAATTTTCCAGATAAAAATTCTGAAGAAGTCCTTCATTTTTAAGTAAAATTAAAATAAATTTTTAAAATTAATGAAAAAAAAGAAAAAGAAAAATTTTAATGAAAAATATGTAGATAAAGTTAAAAATTTATAATTATATATTAAAAGTTATAATTGGAGTTAATAAAATTGTTATTTAACCGATTACTATTTTGAGAAACTATACAGCATTAATTATAATAATTTTAAATTAAAAACCATTTTTCTAATAGGTCAGGATTGACAAACATAATTGAAAAATTTCTAAAAATTGACGGCACTAACATGACCCCAACGATTTTATATACAAAATTTTGGAAAAGACATTAAAGTACAAGAATTAAAAGAATGAATGATTGTTAAAGTAGAAATTGTCAACATCACTAGGACATGCGGTCCTTTCAAATTTCATGCAGGTGCTTAACTTAATTTCAAATACAAAAAATTAATTCAGCATTAATAATTGAGAATTATTTTACTCAACATGAATTAAATGATTAACAAAAAATAAAAAAAAAACAGATAAATCTTATAATACATTAAATTTTAATTCTAATAATAATTAAATTTGTGGTTAATAGAAATCTAATCAGGACAATAATTTTTAATTATTAAATTCAAATCATAAATCAGATTGAACTCTATAATAAATAGCAATAAATTTAAAAAGTTAGTTACAATAAAATTTTCTTATCAATAATTGAAACTTTAATAGAATTTCATGAAACTGATAATGTGATTAACATTTATAATCGAAAACATTATTTAAATTTATTTTTAAATTTATATTTATTATGAATATTTTTAAATTACTTTAAAATTTTCTTTAAAATTTAATTAATTATTATAAAATTCTAAATAAAAATTTTTACGAAATTTGAAAGCATATTGGTTTATTTATCATTTAATTAATTTGAAAATCTTTAACGATATTAGTAAAATTTAAACATTGATTTTATAAATACATATATGATAGAAAAGATGACGCAGATCTATGGAACAAATATATTTATAAATTAACAATTTATAAAATAATATTTTAAAATAATGGAAATTATGAAAAATATTATAAACGCAGAAATTATAAATATCC
>ABLG01001119.1:0-56213 GCA_000172435.1 Meloidogyne hapla | reverse complement strand
TAAAAAATATTTAATCAATAAATATAAATTAAAGAATTAAACTCTAATTTTAAATAAAAATAAAAATTGAGCAATTTTAAATTTATGTATGTAATTTTTATTCTTCTGGTATAAAAAGTTACTTTAATAAAAATTAATAAACCTACAATTTTAAAAATAATATACAGTAGTTAATTATAAAATTAGATATTAATTTTATAATAAAAATAATTATAATTTTCATAATTTATCAGCTAACTAATTAATGATAAAATAAAGTTAAAAGCAGAAAAATCAAAATGGGATACACTAATAGATAGGACAATTAAAAATATTTTAAAGTTATTTATTAGAACATATATTTTTCAAATTTATTTAAAAAATTAATTAATTTATTTTATTCTAATTTAAATTTGAGATATATTATAAAAATATATTTATGAAAATTATTTTATAAAAGTTATAATTTGAATAAATTATAAAAGTTAAAACAAAATATTTTTAAATTTATTTTAAGATAAAATTTAATCAAAATTTCTTTAATAAATTGTATTTGAAAATAATATTTTGATAATTTAATTTTTATCAATAAAAATTGTCCAATTATATATTAGCCACAATATAATTTTATAATTTTTATTGCTTATAAATTTAAATAGTGAATAAAATTAAGGTTTAATAAATCGAGTTGCCACTGCCCATGGGTGGCTTCCAACGAGTTGTTGCCAGATTCTTCCGATGTATTTAAATTAAAAATAAAACTTTGAAAACATTAAAATAATATTAATAATATTTTTTATGAATTTTTTTTACAAATAATTTTGTAAGTTTATTTTCTTATCACAATAATAGAATAATAACATATAATAATTTTTAAAAAATAATTAATATACTATTAATTATTATGTAATTATATTTCTAAAAAATAAAGCATCGAGTAACATTTCTCTCATCTCATCACATTCGATAAATTTATAAAAATCACAGAATAAAATATTAAAATATTTCAGAAAATACAAATTGTCAGAAAAAGAGGATTTAAATAAAAAAAAATCACAACTTACAGAGGAAAAACAGCAAGTACAACAGTAAGTAGATTTGGCAAAAAAAGTTGATTTAAGTAAAATAAAAAAATCACAAAGAGGAAAAACAGCAGGTAAATCTAGCAGATATAATTAACTTTGAACTAAACGACAACGTTATAATAGATGATATAAAATTAAAAGTTAAAAAGACTGAAAAAATAGTATCTCTAAAAGAAGCTTTAGAGGTTGATTTTATCAGCTCAAGTATATATTAAGCTTCGATTATATATTAATTTAAAAAATATCGAAAAAATCAAAAAATAACAACTTAAAGAGCAACTTGAGAGAGATTTTATTTTCTCCAATCATTAAAAATAAATTGTTGTAATTTAAAAAATTTGGAATAAATGCAGAAAAAATGAGTTTTAGGAAATTGACTATTTTAAAAGAAATACAAATGAAGCAATTATTACATTGTTCTTAGACAGAACAAACTTGGCGACCCATAATAAAAAAGTATGTTCTTCAAACAAAGATGTGTCGCTACAAATACAAGAAATTAAGCTACAAATTAACTGATCAAATAAAATTTTTATTTAAAAAATATTAAAATAACCTGAAAAATTAAAAATAAATAGTAAATAAATAGTAATGATCAATCGAAATATAGTGACAATTGAATTTTCAATTTTAATTACAAATAATATTTAAAATATTCTATTTAAAGGATTAATAGAATCTAAGTGATTAATTCGATTAAAACTTAATTATTCTAAAATAAATTATTTAACTACCCATTAGCAGAGTCATTTGATGATCTAACAGAACAAATCATAATTTTACAAAATAATTTATGGTTTTATTTAATAAAATTTATATTTATTAATTGATAATTAATATTCAATAATTACTTTTGTAAAATTTTTTATTTTAATAATATTAAAGTTTTATTAATAATTTTCAGAATTAAGTAACATGAAATAATAGTTTTTAGACAGACATGGGGCCTTAATTAATTAAAATCTTTGTAAATGAATAAATTATTGAGTAAAATAAAAATGAATAACCTAAAATATTTAAAACAGTTAAAATTTAAAAAACAACTAAATAAAAAAGCTTTACACAGATTATAAAAGAAAAATAAAATTTTATTAAATAAAATAAATTTGTATAACTTTTAGTGTAGAATTTTATTTGTAGACCTTTATCATAACAAAAAATCTAATTATAAAAATATAGAAAATAA
Source organism: Meloidogyne hapla (assembly GCA_000172435.1). Classification (NCBI taxonomy): domain Eukaryota; kingdom Metazoa; phylum Nematoda; class Chromadorea; order Rhabditida; family Meloidogynidae; genus Meloidogyne; species Meloidogyne hapla. Next base: position 53,963 of record ABLG01001119.1, on the reverse strand, counting down.
AGCTTGTAAGATTATTAATTTATAAATCAATATTTTTTCTTTCTTTGGTTATAAACTATTCTACCGGAACTAATATTTCATAAAAAAATTAAAAATAATTTTTCTATATGTCACTTTGAAGAACAAAATTTTTATTAGAAAAATTTAATTAAAAAATTGAATTAATTGATATACTTATATTCAAAAAAATTAGTAAAATAATTTTAAAAAAAAGTCAAACTAGATTATAATTAAACATGGCGTTGACATAATCAGTAATTAATTATAAAAGTTATTTAATAGTGTATTTAATGTTACAGTTAAAATTATTATAATGATATTCAAATATTCCACAAAAGTTTGACAAAATTTCGAGGCATCCACTTGTATTTCATGAATGGCTGTTACACCAAATGCTGATCAGATACCATTTTTCTACATCGATAAATCATTAATATATTAAAATAAAAAATATAATAATTAATTAATAATAAATTTGTATATTTATATTTAAACCTTTATTTTAAATACTGATAAATTGAAATTATTAATGAATTCGTTTGTTTAAAAAATAGATTATAAAGAAAAGAGCCAAATTTAAAAATAAAAAATTGATATAAAATTTTGAAGAAAAATAATTTAATATAGCAGAATTTCTTCAATAATGAAGTAAAATAACATTTAAATTTAAAAAAATAGACAAATTAATTAAAATTACCTAAAACCTTCTAAATTAAAATTACTTTAAATTAAATTTAAAAAAATGTTATGAAATATTTAATAAACTTAATTCAATTATTAATATTATACAATAATATGAACTATAAAATTACTTTCCAACCTAAGGGCATATAAGACAATGACTTATTTGAAGAACTTTAACAAAAAGTTTAGCAAGCATGGTTGGCAACCACCAAATAATCACTAAGATTATTGAAGTTATGAAAATATAAAATTCTAGAAATATATATTAGAAAGTCTAGAAATATAATATCAAAAATAGTTAACATTAATTACCGTATTTCCTCTATTATAATGACATGCCATTCTATTTTTCAACCCCGTCTCTAAGAGCCATTATAATAGAGACTGCTATTCTATTAGAGACTGCCATTATATTTTTCAACCCTTTTTTAAATTAAAAATTTATTTATCATCAACTGACTAGCAGAAAATGTATGGGCATATCACTAAATAAACAAGGCCAAATCGCAAAAATCCTGTCCCAACTCCGGAAATTTGGAAGAAAACTATCATTTTTTGTCAATTCTTAGGGAAAAAGTCTAAAAATGTTTCACTGCGGGGCCAAAACCTAAAAAATTTACTACATAATGAGAGTCTAGGAAGTATTCATATTGAATGCATCAAGCAATGTTACACAAGGCCGAATATACTAACCGGAATCCCGACTCGGGATCAAATCCTGACACATACATCACAGTCCTGACACATACATCACAGTCCTGATACATCACAGTCCTGATAAATTTCCTGATACATTTTTCAAATCCCATCACCCAATCCCGAATTTCAATTTCACCGGTCACTAATTAGATTTAATAAAATTATTCGGAACAATTGAAAATAATGAGAAAACTAATGCAAAATAAATTTATTTTTTAATAATGCCTTATTTTTTGCCACATTTATGGGTTTTTTGCCATATATTTACTCTGTTTTTGCGGGGCTGCGCCATATTTTGTTTGTTTTAAAAGGCCAACCTGGTGTAAATCCATGCGCAGATTAAACGAGGCATTAAACTTGCATAGAATAATTTAAGAAAACGTTTAAAAACGCGAAAAATTGCAAAATAATGAGTTTAAGGCAGGATATCATTATATTAGAGATTGCTATTCTATTAGAGACTGTCATTCTATTTTTCAAACCCCTCGCTAGGAGCCATTATAATGGAGACTGTCATTCTAATAGAGACTGTCATTGTATTAGAGGAAATACGGTATCATAATCCATCAATCTTAAAATAAGTAGTGAATTCCAACTATCATTTTAAAGTAAAAAATAATTATAATTAGGAAATAATTAATAATAAAGAATTAAATATAAAATATTAATTTTTATTTTATTAAGATTATAATAAAATGTACAATATTTATTATTTTCTGACCAATTAAATATTAAAACTAGATAAATTGAAAATTGTTTGTAGATTATAAAATAGAAATATTACTATAAATTAATTTATTATTAGACTAATTAATTCAATTATGTAAATATTTGAATTACATAATTAAAAAATATTAGAAAAATATTTGAATGTTTGATTTTTAGATTTATAATGCTTTTCTAAATTAATTTAAAAAATCAAAATTACTTTTAATTTTATCTAAACAAAAAGGGCTTTTAATTTTTAATAAGATCCATAACATTGATTAAAATTATAGAAAAACTTATTTATTTTTTTAAATAACTGGATTGTCCTTTTTTAAATCTTAATTATCTTCAAAATATTTTAAAATTAAGCAAAAACTTTAAAAATTTTTATTTTATTTTTATTGTTATTTTTTCAATAACACGGATTGTTCATTAAATATATCCTTAAGGCTTAACTAAAATATTTTTTTTTATTTTCTGATTTTATCTAAAAAGCATTTATTTATTACTTTTTTGGTCATTAATCCTCTCTTTTAACGTTCTAACGTATTTTTATTTTTTTATTAATATTCCAACTAAATTCCTGAATTTTTAGAGATTTTCCTAAAACTTGCTATTTTATAGAGTAAAATAAAAAATATATAAAATGGTTAAAATAACCATAAACATTAGCACTTTTAATTAAAAATAATAAATAAAAAATAATATTAAAAATATTTTTTAAAAAGCATTTTCTTCCCATTATATAAAAGCTAATTTAATTATAACACATTTTTGCTTTTTTAAAGTTTTTCCGTTGATTTACGTTTATTTTTAATCAGAAAAATGTTTTACACACCTTTTTGTTCTTATTTTTAATCAGAATAAAATAAAACATTTTTAAGTCATCAGAATTTTTCTCTTAATATTTTAGTTGTGCGCAATTGTAAGATTAAAAAACGCCAAAAGTTCTAACATTTATTTTTTAATTAATTATTATTTTTTCTGTTAAAATACCTTGATCACTGTTTTTCTGCATAAATATATCTAGAAATTTCTCTCCTTAAAATTAAAAAAACAGCTGTTGTGAGGATTAAAATCTAATATTTTCCTTATTTAATCTCATTTTCCTTTTAACAACAAAAAATAATAAAATGGCTTATAACAAAACTATTAATTAGTAACTATCAATGGGTGGCTTTCCCTAAAAATTATTGCAAATTATGAGAAACAAAAAAAGCAATCCATTTTCCTTGTTTTGTTCGTGTTCACTCACTCATTTTTTTTGTTGTTTTTGTCCGCATTCCTTCTTCACGGAATTAAAAGAAAAATAGGAGGAAGATGGGAAAAAGCTTCTTCTCCTCCTTTAATTCTCCCTCAAATCACTCAGTCGCTTGTCGACGTTTTCAGCCGGTTCGCGCTAATATCCACCAATGCTTGGAAATCTTTTACCTTTTATGATGTGCGCAATAACTTTTAATAAAAAAAATTTTAAATTCCAAATAGTTTCTGATCTTTAAGTTATTTATTGAAAATTCTTATTAGTATTTCAATTTTAATTAAAATTAATCATATAGAAACAATTGTTTATATAAAATCAGAAAAATATTTTTTTGCACCTAGAACTCAAATTAAATTTTTTGCGCACACTTGCACTACTTTTCACCTCATCTTTCTCTTCCATTTTCCCTCGTATATTCTCTCATTACTGCTCGATCGTTATTTTTGATGAGCACTTCCTGAGTTTATATTCATCCTTTTGATATTACTTTCCCTCTAATTCTTTCCAAAATTCCCGCATCCACAACTTGTTCACTTTCTATTAAAATTACTGACCGTAAAAATCGAGAAAAATAGAACTAAATATTATTCTATATTTTCATTTTCAGCCAATGGCTAATCAAATAGATAAAACAAAATCTGGCGAATTCAACGAGAATGATCTCAGGTTTTTAAATTTTCTACATCTTAATATTTAATAAATTTTAAATAACAATAAAAATTCTGATTTAAGTTTATTTTTGAGATCCTTATTTTTTTAAATAAAAGTTATTTAATTAAACTTGTATTTGTATTAAAACTTGAGAGTAAACTTGAGAATTCTTATTTATAGAAAAAAATTTCAAGTTTATAAAAAATTCTTAACTCAATTTTTACTATAAAAAGACTAAAGAAATTCATTTTCTTTATTAGGCATTTTCGAAGAATCGCTTTTGTTGCCGTTGCTCTTTCTACAGTATCTATGTTAGCTTGTGTTTTACTTATGCCAATTGCTTGCCAATATATTCAGCGGGTTCAATCATCTATCAGTAACGATATTGACTTTTGCCGAGTTTGCAAAATTAATTTAAAAATTTTTTTTCAAAATCTTTTTAAAGAGCAGTAATCGACATATATGGTCAGAAGTTGTTGGTGTCCAAACAAATAAAGGTCAAATGGAACACGTTCACCGACTTAAACGAAGCAGTGCATCTGCCAACGGCAATGGTAGATGGCTTTTTGGGCATTTTATTCAAGACGGCGATAATAATAATAATATTCCTCTACAAGGAAGAGAAATTAGAAGACAACAACCATCCTCATATAATGCGCCTAATGAAGCTGTATTCTTAAACATTTAATTAATCTTTGTTTAAACTCCAATTTATTTTAAGGCAGAATCTTCTTCTGCAGCCTATGCCCCAGCTCCCTCCGCCCCAGTAGCTTCTGCGCCTGTTGCTTCTAGTGGCGGAGAGGAATGTAAAAATAAATTAAATATACATAAAATTTTAAAATTATTTTTTAAAGGTTGTGGCTGTCAAGTTGGCCCTGCCGGTCCTCCGGGTGATCCAGGCTCGGATGGAACGCCAGGCAAAGGTGGGCGGAATCAAATAATTTAAAAAACAATTTTTAAAATTTTCAGATGGAAGTCCTGGACAAAATGGACAACCAGGACAAGGTCTACAAAAGAATGTTTACTTTATGAAATTAACTTTTAGATGCCCCACCAGCAGCCCCAGCAACTCCTTGCGTTCGTGAATGTCCTCAAGGACCACCAGGGCCTCCTGGAAGTCAAGGAGATAAAGGACCTAAAGGGTATCCTGGAGAACAGGGAGAGCCTGGAGCAGCTGGAAAACCAGGTCCGAGAGGTTCTGTTGGCAAGCAAGGCCCTCAAGGACCGCCTGGAATGCCTGGAAGGCCTGGAGACAAAGTGAGAACTTTATAAAAATAAATATTAATTTTACGAGCTTCAGGGAGAACCTGGCAAGCATGTGCCGGGAGTCGCACCCCCTGGACCTCCTGGAAGACCTGGCGAGATGGTGAGTTTAAATAAAATTAAGAGAACATTTATGAAATGTTATTTAATTTAAAATAAAAATTTTATCTAAAATGAATTTAGGGACCACCAGGATTACCTGGACCTCCAGGAGAAAAAGGTTTATTATTTAATAAATTCATTAATAATTTGATAAAATAATATATAATAATTCGATATTTTTATAAATTTTAATATTTAAAATTTCTCCAGGAAAACCAGGAGAGCCTGGACCTCAAGGACCCCAAGGCGATCAAGGTATAGTCTAGAATTGCAAATTCAATTATAAAAATCTTATATTTATTTAAGGCAATCCTGGACCTTATGGAAAGCCTGGTCAGCATGGCCCTCAAGGTCCTCCAGGACCAAATGGATCTGTTGGATCATGCGGTGATTTCAACAAATAGTTTTACAAAATAAAAAATAAAATTATTTTAGATCACTGCCCTAAGCCAAGGACACCTCCAGGCTATTAATATTTTTTGTTGGAAGTCCTACACACTCAGACAATAATTTTTAATAGCCAAGAAAAGCATTATTTTTTATTAGAATTTATTTAAAATAATATTTTTAAATAAAACTTTATTACACTAATATTTCAATTGTATTTCAATTATAATTTTTAATAAAAAATTATAAAAATTTTTTATTAAATATATTCTTAAGTAGAGCGAGTTTTTTTAGGTTCTAACCTATTTTTGCGAAAGCATTTGATAAGATATGTCGATAAGACATAGCGCGTCTACATCAGGGTTGCCGCGGGTTACCCGAAACCCGACATTTTGGCTCAACCCGAAACCCGACCCGAAGAATTTTTGAAAACCCGACCCGACACTTGAGCTCTACCCGCGGCAGAGAGGAATCGAATGGTATATATTGCACGTTTCTAGCTCGGCTCCCATATACTAAAGTACAGCCTCTTTCGATTTACGATTTTCGAAATTTTTTAAGAATTTTCGATTTTCGCTTTTTAAAATTTTCGTTCGATTCTCGAAATTTTTTGTTAAAAATTTTTGTACTGTTCGCCACAATTTTTTGGTAAAAAGAGACTTATAATTAGGGATCGGTCAAAATCAAAATTTGATCAAAATTTTGTCAAATTTTGATCAAAATTCAAGTCAAAATTTTGACTCAAAACTATTTTGACGAGATTTTAGAAAAATCAAAATTGGTCAAAATTTAAATTTTGACTCAAATTTTGACTCAAATTTTGGCCGACGGAATGCCAATTTTGACAAATTTTGACCGACTTTTTTTTATTAATTTTGACTGCCATTTTTGGCTAAATTTTGATCAATTCTAAAAGAAATAGCTGAAGAAATGCTGAATTAAAATTATTTTTAGTTAAAATTTCCACTTTATTACCCAAAAAATCGAAAAATTTTCCCTGCGGGGCAAAGAAGGTTGAAAAGTGCTGGATATGGCTTCGGGGTTTGGCTAAGGGCCGGCTCAACTTGTATTAAGACATTCGTTGGATTAAGACATTATTTTGAAAATTCCCCGTCCTCATTCCCTATGAAAATTCCTCCACATTTCCCGTCCCTAATAAATGGTGATTGTTTTTCAACTAGTGTTTTTTTGCCTGCTTGTTGTGTCCCAAAAAGTCGATGTCCGAGCATAACACTTTATCACAAAGATAATAACAATAACAATGATGGGTGGAAATGGGGAAGGAACAGACGAAGGAGATCAGGGACTAGCTGGGCTAGTATGATCCGAATAGACTGACGCTGACACTGGCTTTTATACTAATACTAAGGGCTTTTATACAAAGCCCTTCTCTAACACATACCTAACACTGCTGGAGTTTACTCTTATCAGCGTATGAGAATTCGAGCGAATAAACCCGAAATGATCATTTTCCTTAATCGAGCTTTGCCTCAATTCAATTACAAATATTGAATTTTTAGTTATGTTTTGCAATAAAGAATTTTTAAAGAATTTTTCTAGTTTTTTTTTCAATTTTTTGAAAAATTTTGAATTTTGATCAAATTTTGACATTTTTTGAGTCAAAATCAGTCAAAATCAAAATTTAGTCAAAATTTTGACTCAAACTTATTTTGACTCAAATTTTGATCTTGTCAAAAGTCCGATCCCTACTTATAATTATGAATTAAGCGCTTTAAATTGAATTTTCCCTAAATGTGGCGCTATATAATTTCTCGCTTTATCTAAAAAAGCAAATGTTTTTTTATTTTAATATAATTCAAAATCTAAAAAGGGGAAGGAATGTTTGGAAAAGGAATTCTAAAAAATTTTTACTTTAAAGAAAAATTAAAATTATTTTTTAAAGAATATCCAAAAATACTCTCCAGAAAAACAAAACAAACAAAATAGTCCATTCAAATGGACGAGTAAAAGAAATGTCTACGTCAAATTTAAATGACGAAATAAAAGAAAAGGATTAGCTGACAGCTGAGAGAAGGCATAAGGAAAAAGAGGCAGTTAAAAGAAAGTTAAAACCTATTTTAATTTAATGTCAACATCCCCATAACCAAATTCTGAAAATTAAAAAATTATTACAAAATTATAAAAAATCTCAATATTCAAATTTTTTCAACCTAATTTTCTAGAATTAGACTATTCTTTAGGAGTGTCAAAAAATAAAAAAAAATTTCAACAAAAAAATCAAATTTATTTAAAATTAAAAATAATTTTTTGATCATATTTTTACTTATACCTTAGAAAATGATGTTTGTTAATTCAAAGCAACATGTAAAAAACAAATAAATTTGAAATAAAAAAAACTTTTTAGAAACAGAAATTTAAACATTTTTTGGATTATTGTCAAATTACTCAATTTTATTTTTTAATTTTTTGGAAATTTTAATAAGGAAATTTTAATTTAACAAAAAATAATAAGAAATAAATTTTTTAATTAAATTGAAGCTCGTTCTAGTCCCGCCACTGAATTAACAAATTATTTGAATTGAAGGAAAAAGCTTTGACTGAAAATTGAAGAGAATGCCTTATTGACATGAGCAAATCGAAACAATTAGAAGTGTTATGTGGCACCACACCCTACCCACTGTTCAATTTATTGTATAATGTGCAATATTGTGTTCCTCAAAGCTAGAATAGCAATCGACTGTATTATTATTCCTATTAAACACCGCTTTAAATCTTGGTAAACAAATGTAAAACGTCCAAGTTCCTTAGCCTAAATTTAAAATTCAAATTAAAATGAAGCCTTATTCTTGAAGAAAAAATACTCATGTGGGATTTTTATTTACAAAAAAAAATTGACATTTTTTATAACGAGTAACATTGAACAATGTTATGGGGGGACTCGTTATAAAAAATGTCAATATTATTGGTTCTTAAGTTCAATTGGGCTTTCATTCGAGTTTGCCAAACAAACGTGTAACAATTTTTTTATTCAATTTGAAAATTCACTTCTTCATTTTTAAAATATTCTTTTAATTTTCTATTTAATTTGAATTTAATTTTTATTATCTAATTTATTATTTTTGTTTATTGTTATTTAGATATATACCTATTCTGTCAAAGTTCTCTTGAATTATTGTTTTCTTTTTTTTTTTGTAAATAAAAATCCCACATGAGTATTTTTTCTTCAAGAATAAGGCTTCATTTTAATTTGAATTTTAAATTTAGGCTAAGGAACTTGGACGTTTTACATTTGTTTACCAAGATTTAAAGCGGTGTTTAATAGGAATAATAATACAGTCGATTGCTATTCTAGCTTTGAGGAACACAATATTGCACATTATACAATAAATTGAACAGTGGGTAGGGTGTGGTGCCACATAACACTTCTAATTGTTTCGATTTGCTCATGTCAATAAGGCATTCTCTTCAATTTTCAGTCAAAGCTTTTTCCTTCAATTCAAATAATTTGTTAATTCAGTGGCGGGACTAGAACGAGCTTCAATTTAATTAAAAAATTTATTTCTTATTATTTTTTGTCAAATCAGCCTTATTAAAATCTTAAAATTCCCAAAAAAAATTTTTATATTATTACTGTGTTGAGATAAATGTTGATTTGGATTAACAACCTCTAATTTAAATTTACAACATGCTAACGATTTCATCCCACATCCTCCCAACCCACCCATAAAAATATGATCAATTCACAAAATTAATTTAAAAATTTTAAAAAATGAAAACTTGTCTTTTTTTCAAACAGTATTGTCAATTGCTTCTTTTTCATCTCTCTCCATAATTTGATCATTTAATTTTCCATCTTTTGAACATCCTTCTTCATTTGCCATGGTTTCGCCATTTCCAATTTCTTCTTTTTCATCCTTTGCTTCTTCAGCCAAATCTTCTTTTCCATCATTTTCACTTTCCTCCATTTTTACATCTTTGCTGTCCTCTTCAGTCTTTTTTCCTTTCTTTTTATCTTTTTCTTCTTTTTTATTTTTATATTCTTCTTTCAACATTGCAGCAAATTTTGGTTGAATTCCACTGAATTTTGCTTGGGCAATTGGTGTTACGAAAGGTCCTGGAGGAGGAAGAGGACTTTGACCAGCTGCAGCCTCAACATCTTTTGAGGTAAGACGACCAAGAATTCTATAATTTGAGGGGATTTTTGGAGTTTGTACAATTAAATTTAAAAAATTTCTGATATTTTTAAATAAAACTCACGCTCTTTCTGTCATGCCTAAACGTTCAGTTACTGGTCTAAGACGTGCCAAAGTAGTTGGAAGTCGAGAAACATCTTTTAAAAATATGAGAATAATTTTTTCATTTTTTAATAAAAATTGCTGAAGATGCCCCCTAAAGCCCCATCAAAATTCCTTACCACTTTTCATGTCATTCATCAAATCCTCAAGTTGAGTCAGCACTTTATGCAATACTGTATAGGCATTTTTATCGCCCTTTAATGCATCACGTGATAAAGACTCATGAGCCGTTGCCAAACATTCCAAATCAGCAAAACGTTCGCTTAGTTGACCTATAAAATATTTTTTATAAAAAATAGAAAATTTCAAAAGAAAATAAAAAAATTCCTCGTTCCCCCTCACCACTTGTATCAGCAACAGCTTGACTTGCCAAAACAGGATCTTGCCCAATAGCTATTGCCTTTTCTGCTGCATCTCTTTGCATATGTTGCTCTTCAGTTTTTTGTGTAATTTGTAAATAAGCTGCACGACGTAATTGTTCTTCTATTATTAACGCTTGTTCGACTAACTGAAAAATTTTTAATTTTGATTTAATTTTTAAAAATTTAAAAAAAACCTTATATCGTCGTTGAAGAAACTTATTTTTATATTCAGCAAAATTTCCTCCTTTGCTTTGTTCTAATTTGAAAGGCTCATTAATTATTGCAAAACGATTGTCATTTTGAACATCTTGATAACGACCATATCCATGCCTTTAATTTTTATAAAATTTTTAGAAAAAGATAATCTCTTCTTACATAACAATTCCACAAAGCAACCAATAATCATGTCGTCGATTCCAAATTTCATATTCCTTTCCTGGAACAGCAACGTTCTCCTCATTAAGCCAAAGAGTATGAAGTTCAGTAAAACCACCATCCGCAATATTAAACATAATTTTTGGACGTGGCTCTTTTGGTTTTTGTTCAGTCTATAAAAGATAAGTTAAAAATAAATATAGAATAAAAAATAAAAATATTAAAAAATAAAAGGGAAGATACTTTGTCCCCCCACTTTCAGAGCCCTTAACATTAAATCGGAGAATAAATTAATTTAAAAAATTTCTTAATTAAGGTCAAATTTTTTAAACGGAAGCTTTAAACAATTTAAAAAATAAAAAACCTCTTCCTCCATTTTCTTTTCCTCATCCTTTTCAGTATCCGCTTTTTTATTGTTAGGTGAAGAATCAGTCATTGCTGCTTGACCATCTCCTCGAGTAAATTCAGATGCTGCATCAATCATTTCAACTTCTTGTGGTTCGGCAGTCTTTTTTAGATCATCCTAAATTTTATTTTAAAATTTTATTTAAAAATTAAAAAATACTATTGCTGGAGTAATATCTCGACTAACATCGCTGTGCACGCTTAATTCCTTCTCTTTGCGTTGTACTGTCAAAAGATCCTTTTCTTTTTCTCTTTCTTTATTTGCAGCCTCCGCAGCAGCCAACATTTGAGTTTGAACCTTACAAAAATATTAATTAAAAATTTACTGAAAATTCAAAAAAAAACCTCAGGAATAGACCATTCACCATTAACAGCTTCAAATTCTTGAACCTTTTTACGTATCAAAGACATAATGCCAATTCTAGTAAGCACTTGCACACGGTTCAATCCTTCACGAGGAACACCATCATTAAAACATTCCTTAAAATAAAAGATAAATATTAAAGACAATCATCAGAAATGCCAAAAAGCGCCCTTCCAGCTAAAGAATGCCAACTTAGACTATTTTTAAAAACAAAGCTCTGTTTGGAGAGTAGGCAAAAAAGCCTTACAAAAAAGACAAACCCTTATGAAAAATTCTTAAAATTAATTTTTTAAACCTGAGAATCAGCCCCAGGCTCACAAAGATGTCGCATAAACAAAGAAGTATAAGCTTTAAAAGCTCTTTCAGATTTGCCCTTGAGATCACGAACTAGCCATTGAGATTGATAAGCATCATGTGGCGGCATTCCCCATCGCATCACTGCATTAAAGAAAGCTCTTCGTTGTCTTGGATTGAAGCCAAGAACTTCTAATTGTCCATTTACACGTGCCAATAATGGAGGTAATTTTTCGCTGTCACGTTCACGCTTACGACGTCGTTCTTCTCTAGCAGAGTCAAAATCGTCTTCTCCACTTCCCGAACCGTCATGATCAGAAACACCAGAAAATGAGTCAGAATAGTCTTGATCTCCGCCTGCAGGTGTTCCAGCTGATCCTGGCTGCCATTCTTGTTGAATTGCTTCTGTTGCGTAGTTGACTTGTTTACGAACTCTTTTGCCTTTCCCGAGATGTGCTCTTTCAAGTTCTTGTTCTTGCTCAAAGTGATGTCGTAATAACTTCTCCCAATAGTCAGGATCAGCTTCTTGTACTGCTTCTTTAATTACTTCTGTTTCGTCTTCTTCTTCTGGTTCATCTTCTTTCGTAATATATGTGGCGACTTTAAATGAACTCAAATAATCGTTTGCCCAATCTTTTCTTTCGGGTTCATCTGGCGCAGCTGCAACAACTTCCTTTGCTTCATCTTCTGCTCTTTCAAGAAGTTTATCTACAGCATCGTCATCCCATACAATATTTTGTTCTGATGATTTTCCAGCTCCCTCGCCTTGTTGTGCTTCTTCATCTTTAAATAATTCTTCAGTTCCCCAACGAAGAACATCATCCAATTCAGTTTTTGACATTGAAGGGCCTTTCTGACCAATACCAGCACGAACGACAAGATGGGTGAGCTAAAGAATGTTCTTATTATTCTTTAAGAATAAAAAATCAAACCATCATTTTCTTCTTTGCAACAGATGTTATACGTTCCTCAACAGAATTTCGAGTAACAAAGCGGTAAATCATCACTTTGCGTTGTTGGCCAATACGATGGGCTCTGCTGAATGCCTGAATTATTAGAAAAATTAATTATGAAGCAAAAATAATCTAAAAATTAACCTGAATATCATTGTGCGGATTCCAATCCGAGTCATAAATGACCACAGTATCTGCTGTTGCTAAATTGATTCCTAAACCTCCAGCACGTGTTGACAAAAGAAAAACAAATTGTTGTGCACCAACAGCATTGAAACGATCAATTGCATCCTGTCGACTTTGCCCAGTGATTGAACCATCAATTCTTTCATATTTGTAACCGAGAAAGTCCATCATATCTTCAAGAATGTCCAACTAAATTTTTAAAAATTAATTTAATTAAAAATAATTAAAATAACCATTTTTGTCATTTGAGAAAAAATGAGGACACGATGTCCTTGTTCTTTTAGACGCTTCAACATTTTTTGTAAAAGTACAAATTTTCCACTATTTTTGATGAGTGCTTCTCCTTCATAAGCGCCAGTTGGACGTTTAGGTGCTTCTGAAAAAAGAATGAATATTCAATAAATAATAAAAGAAAACCAACCAATTGATGCTTTTGGGAAGAGATATGGATGATTCGCACATTTTTTTAATTCCATCTAAAAAAGGAGAATTTTTATTAAATTATTAGAATTGGCCTTCCAATAATAGGTATTTTATTCAAAAAGAGAATAAAGAAAGACGCTTTTAAAAATCTTTAAAAAAATTTCTAAAATTAAGATTAAAGACCTAGGAGACCCACTATAAATCGGAAAATTTTAAAAAATAAACTTACAATAATATTCAAAAGTGACATTTGTGAACGTCCATTTTTAATACTGAGAGCCTCAAAGTTCTTTGTAAGAATGTGACGATAATATTTCCTATGAGAAAGAAAAATTAAAAAGTCAAGTTTTCATAAAATCTGCTCACTTTTGTAAAGGACTTAATTCAACACGAACAATTAATTCACTCTTTGAAGGCATTCCAGTAAGTACATCAGCTTTTAAACGTCTTAACATGTGAGGACCGAGAAGTTGGTGTAAACGTTGAATTTGATCTTCTTTTGAGATTTCAGCAAATTCATGAGTAAAAGATTCCAAATCACTAGAATTTAAAAAAAATTAGAAAATTCCCAAAAAAATCATAAATTAAAGGAAAACTAACTAAAATCTATCAGGGCTCAAAAAATTCAATAAATGAAACAATTCTTCCAAATTATTTTGCAATGGAGTTCCAGTAAGTAAAAGACGATATCCAATGTTGAAATCACGAAGTGTTCTGAAGAACAAAGATTGATTATTTTTGAGACGATGGGCTTCATCTACAACAAGAACAGCCCAATCAATGCTGGAGAGGATTGCTTTGTCGATGCTAATCAACTGAAAAAAAGATCATCCAATTCTTCTTATAAAAAAATTTAAAAATTCGTATTAATTCAAAAAACCAATTGATCAATTTTTAAATAACCTCATAAGAAGTCAACAAAACATGGAATTTAATGCCTTGGTCTGTTCGCATTCTTCCTGCTTTTGTCCCTCCTCTTGTTGCTCCTTCAACAAATGAGAATTCATGCTCCCTGGAAAGATAATTTATTCTAAATTAAAGAAAAAATTAAAAAAAAACCTTATAACAGTTCGACTGTCCTTATCTCCAATATATGTAACAACATAAAGATCAGGAGACCAAAATTCAGCTTCACGCTCCCAATTGATTAGTGTAGAAAGAGGAGCAGATACAAGGAATGGTCCTTTGCTATGGCCTTCTTTGACAAGAGAATAGAGGAAAACCATTGACTGAAATTTTTTTAAGGATTTAAAAACAAAGGAAAAAGTTCAACAAAATTCAACAAAATTATAAAATTTGATTAGAACCTGAATAGTTTTTCCCAAACCCATTTCATCCGCTAAAATTGCGTCAATTCCATTAGACCAACAATGACGAAGCCAATTAATTCCTTCCATTTGATATGGGTGAAGAGTACCACCAGTTTCATTTACATATTCTGGTTGAGATTCATATTTCTTTTTTATCTTAAAGAGAAAAATCTTTAAAAATTAAAAAAATCCCTTACATCACTGCTCGGTTTATTTTCACGCTTTTTCCTTTTCTTCTCTTCATCTTCAAATGGAGGCAATCCTTGTTCAGCTCTTCTTTTATTTAATTTCTTCAAAATATATTTAGGCATTGTTTCACCACTCATACGTTCACTTAAAAAATTTTCAATAATTCAAAAATTTTAAAAAATTTACCGATGCACCCAATAACGAAATATTGCATCTTCATAACAAGGAATATCAAAATCGTCACGTTCCCATGTTGCTTGATCATATACTAATTCACGCCATTTAACCAAATAGTCATATTGATTCTTTTCATAAGCCATATGGTTAATTATACGATGAACCTTAAAAAATGTTTATTTTTATGAGGAGAAAACAACAAAAAACAGAGGCCCAAATGCCCTATTAACCAAAAACTTAAAATTAAATTATTAACCTGCATCCATTCAGGTTTAATTCCATAACGATAAAATTTCTGCTCCATATTATGCGGATCGTCTTCCTAAATATTAACAAAATTAATCAGTCAATATTTAAAACAAAAAACTTTTTCTTTATCATCAATTCTACCAGTACGCATATCCTCAGTAGATCCATCATCAACTTCAGGAGGTACTTCAGGATCCATTTTTCGCCAATACATACGTAGAGTTTGTGTGAAATGAAGTTCCAAAACCAATTCTTGGATCCATTCACAATGCCTAAATTTAGATTTTATAATTATATTTTAAATCTTTGATTATTAAAAAGGCTAATAAGTAAGGTCTAATTGACCAATCATTTAAAAATAATTTTAAAATCTATAAAAATATACCAATAGCTCATATATTTCCATTTTACAAAGAATTCCCGTTCTCGACGAGGCTTCATCTCTTTTTGAGGTCTAAGGAAACAAAGCTTTCGACGTTCAGAATCGTCAATATTTACAGCATTCTCTCCTTCTTTAAGTCGATATTCTTCAGGTAATGGTTCTGGATAAGCATATTCAATCCAACGCCAACTGAGTAATTTTTCTGGACGATTTTTTGGTTCAGCACACTTAAAATAAAGAAATAAAAAATTAAAGAGAAGAAAAATCAAAACCTGACAACGCGGACAAATCCAATCTTCATGCTCATTTGGCAATTCTTTCAGTGGAGGTGACAAACAATAAGCGTGATATGAGCTAGGACATCGTTCACATATAAGAAGAAAATCACGTTCCTAAAAAGAAAATTAAATATTTTTTAAAAATTATAAAAACTAACAGAACAAACTAAACAAGTATCCATCTTTCAATTAATTATTCAATTAGATTTGAATGAAAAAATTAAAAGTTAAATGAATTCTAAAATAAAAATATTTAGACTAGATGCTAAATAACGACAAAAATAAAAAGTGAGCACAACAAAAATAATAATCTTACAAATCTCACGAAGTAAAATATAATAGAAAGAATAAAAATGAGAGTTACGGAATTTAAAAGACAAATGAAGAATGACGGTAAAGTTATCCTTTTATAGTTTTTAAGGAATGATTTTTGAATTTGTAAAAAATATTGTAACGTAAAAAGATAAGGCCCATTTTGACGTGGCCATTTTGTAATAAGGTGGATTTTCATAAGAACTAACGATTGACTGTTAGGTTGACACGAGACGATAATAATTGATTTTTAGGAAGAAATAATTGATTTTTCAAGACGAATACTAATTGATTTTTTAAAAATTCCGAGTTCTCGTTAAAAGTCAAATAATTTCTAAAAATTAAAGAAAAACTCACAGAACAAACTCTACAAGTATCCATATTGCCTGGAGCAGCATCCGCTGCAGCTTCATCTCTCGACGGAGGTCCATTCTGCTCACAATGAGGACAAGACCAAAATCCTTCTGGGGGCTCTTCCAAGTCTTGATCATAACAAACCAAATGATAAGCACGAGGGCAGGTATCACAAAGAATTATTTCTCCTCCTTGTTGACATACTTCGCAATAATCTTGGTGCTCTTGCTGAAAATTTTTGTAAAAATTTCACAAATTTTAATAAACCTGTGGATCTCCATCTCCATTTTCCCCACCTTCGCCTTCTTCTTTACGCCGCTTAACCTTTTGTTTGGATTCTTTGGCTTTTTTGGCTGCGGCACGTTCTTTACGGCGTTCTTCCTTTGCTCGCTCTTCTTCATCCAACTGTCGTTCGTGTTCTTTTAAAAGAGACTCAAATTCTTGATCAGAGTTAACTGAAAACGATAAAAACGTTAAAAAATTATAAAAATCAAATCCACTCACGTTCTTCTTCAGAGTCATCATTTCTTCTCTTCTTTCTCGTCGAAAGACGTATCTTTAATGGCGCAACCTTTTCAACTTTATCAAATTGGCCAGAGGAACCAGCTGCAGACGAAGTTGATTGCAAATCTTTTGGGTTTGATGTATACTCCTTTGGGTTTGAGGTGGCTCCAGAAACACGGCTACCAGCTTTCTTATTCGGCATTTGTCTACCAAGCCCGGCAAGCATTCTCTTAAAATTTAATTGAAAATTAAACATTTTTAAATCAACTAAAAACCAAGAAGGGGTAAGGGACAAGAATTTTGTTGACTAAAGCGAACCAAGTCATCTTGACAGAACGTATGAAAATGACCGAACCAATTATTTGCAAAAAAAAACCTGATATTCATTATATTTTGCCACCATCACAGCATGAACACGTGCCCAGCTCGCCGTTGGATTCAAATCTTGAAATTGCTGACGAAAACGAGCATTAAATGACTAAAAATCCAAGTTTTCAAAAATCAAGATTATTAAAAAAAAACCTTCCCAGACGAAATATTTTCAAAATCATCTTCATTATATTCAAATTGAATATCATTTAGCCCAAGCATTTGACATAGATCAGCACTGCTATTTGAATAAGGGTCTGGAACTTGTTCACGACCCAATACCGCAGTTTTCTTTTTGCTTTTGCGTCCCCTCTTTTTATGGCCTTTTTTATGGTGATGTGAAGAAGAGGCAGCAAATTCATTTCCTATAAAAAATCAGTCAAAACAAGACAAGAAATCCTAAAAAAATTACCAGCATCACCAGAAACACCATCACCCATTCCTTCCATTCCATAACCTCCACCTTCATAACCTTCCTCTTCTTCATCCTCATCTTCTTCTTGCATTGAGTCTGCTTGTTCTTGTACGTCGTCTCCAAGTTGTTTTTCGCCTGCTGTGTCCATTTGTTCGTCATCAGAAGACATTTTTAATTATTTAATTGGAAGAATGAATAAAAAATAATTTTTTCTAAAGAATGAATTCTGAAAAAAAAATATAAAGATTTAGATGAGTAAAAGAAATAATGAAAAAATAAAATGGCCGCGAAAATTAAATTAAAAGGGTCAATGATTACAACGCTTACTATTTAGCAGTGTTAAATTAAATTTTTTCAAGAATTACCTATTTTCTTACGAAATCATCTTATGAAATCAATCAATAAACGATGCAAATGTTAGGAAGCAAAAAAATTCCCCATGTTTTATTTCCCCGGTTTTTATCCCCAAGATGAGATACCTAATAGACCAATTTTACAAAATTCCAGTTTAAAAAATTTTTTTGAATTTCTGACCAGCATCTTTGGTAAGACTTTAGAAAATTACCCTAAATTTACTAATCTGTCTTGGGAAGTTTCTTTAAAAGCTTTAATAAAAGTCGTGTTTGAATTGAGAAATGAGCGTAGACGCCATTTTTCTACACACAAATAATAAATAAATTATATACAAATGTATATGAATGAGTGAGTGTATGTTGAAGCTCAAAAGAAATTTTAATCAATAATTTCATTTTTAATGTCTTTTATATATTTTTATTTCATGGTTAGACTCTAATGACCAATTTAGTGACCTTCTCATAGACGCAGGTTAGACTCTAATGACCAATTTATTGACCTTCTCATAAATAGACGGGCAGGATTATTTATTCTCAAAAATACGGTATTGAGTACTCCAGTTACAGTAATGACTATAATATCACTAAAATACTCAATTAGTAGATGGTTCAATTGAAGTTTATAAAAATTCATTTAATACCAAGACTCTAATGTAAAATAAAATTAAAAAGTTTCTCTCTTTTTTTGTCTTCAAGAAATTTTTATTTAAATCCAGCCATCACAAAATATTTATTGTAAAAATTAATAAAAATATCAAAATAAATATTAATTAAATCATCTCTTTCTTTCATTTGTTAAAATCACAAATAAATTTGAAAAAACATTTAATAAAACTTTGAAATTTTATATATTGAGTATACCCAAATCTGAAAATACAAAAATCTAATTAATTTAAGATATTAAATTTTAACCATCATGAAATCTTGTATTTTCTTCAAAACGTGAATAACCACGTCTAAAGTTCAAATCATCATGATCTGGTTTGTAAAAATTAAAGAAATTATCTTTTGTATTTACTTGAAAATGTTTTATTTTTAAAATATTCTAACGTTTTCTGGAAATGTTTTAGTTAAATATACATTAATTATATTCCAGAAAATACAATTCTTTTAATTCTGATTTATCCGTAAAAGTCATTTAATAAAAAATATTCCGGAAATTTAGGAAATTATTATGTATTCCGGAAAAATACGCATAATATTCCGGAAAACATGCAGTTTCCGAAATGTCTAAAAGAAATTCTGACATTTTCCGGAAAATACAATAATAATTTTTGCTTTAATAAAATTCTGGTCTATTCAATAAATTTATTCAATGTTTGTTTAAATTTCTGATTTTCCGGAAAACACTAGCATGTTTATTGGAAATTCTGATTTTACTTCCAATTTAAAGTTTAAAAATACCAATTTACCTGTTCTATGTTTATTATCTCTTTTATTAGT
Source organism: Meloidogyne hapla (assembly GCA_000172435.1). Lineage (NCBI taxonomy): Eukaryota > Metazoa > Nematoda > Chromadorea > Rhabditida > Meloidogynidae > Meloidogyne > Meloidogyne hapla. The sequence continues at coordinate 34,255 of ABLG01001119.1, read as the reverse complement.
GTTGTTGTATGTCTAACAAGCATATAATTAGTCATTAAACTTGAGTGTTGATAAACACATAATATTAAAAATATTATTAATATTAATAAAAATAATTTTTGAATATTTATTAATCGTCACATTTTCTAAAAAAACTTTTTTTATTTAAAATTTGTTTCAAGAAATTTAATTTTATAACAAAAATTTACGTTTTATCAGAGACTGTCATTTTATTAGGTGAGAGAAATGCGCATCTGATTTGATCAAAATTGCGAAAAAACAAAAATGGATGGATGAAATAAATAACATATTTACTAGGCAAATAATTAATAAAGAAAACACATTTTCATCGATTAGAAAAATTAATTATAAACAAATTTGATCAACAATAATTTGAAAAATAAATATTTAATTTAAAATATATAAAAGTTGAAAAGTTGCAATGTGTTTTAATTTGTTTTAGAAATGTTTTTGTTATTTTGATTTTCTGGAAAAAGTTTCACTAAAAATTCTGATTTGGTAATGCTTTTATAAGAATACATGTTTTTCCGAAAGGATTTTACAAAATTCTGTTTTTATCAAACTTTGTTTTAGTATAAAGCTTGTTTTTCCGGAATATGTTTTTGAGAAATTCTGATTTTTTAAAATACATATTTTTATAGAATTTTGATTTTGTTAAAATGTTTTTATAAAGTTTATTTTTCCGGAACATGTTTTAATAAAATTCTGATTTTTCTATAGTTAATTTAAAAATAACTATAAATAATAATTAATTATTAAAAATAACTATAAAATATTTTGTTGATTTAATCTATAATTACAATAAACGTGTTTGAGTATATTCCTTAAACAACTCTTCAGGATGTTTTTAAAAAAGCTAATGTAAATAAAAGAACATTTCTAGTTTTTTATTATCTAAATTAAGCATCTCTAATTCTTTTACTCATCCAAATTATTATAAAATGTTTAAATAAAATTAATTTTTGAGCATTTTCATTAAAAAATATTCTTCAAATATTGCCAATAAATTAAAATTCTTTAGAAAAATGTCCTCTTTACCCAAAGGGACAATAACTGCAGCTACAACATTCTCGTTAATCTCTTTTCTAGCTCTACTTATTGGTGTTCCCCTACTTATTAATGATTTGAATGAACTTGAAAATTTAATGGCACATCAAAAACAAATTTATATGGATATGGTGAATAGAGAAAATAGATATTTTTTTGAAAAAAAAAGTTTTTGTTGCACTAAACTTCTGAAAAAGTTTTTAAGAAATTCTGATTTTTAAAAAAAGTTTTTATGAAATTCTTCTTTTATAAATTCCGGAAAATATTTAAAATTCTTAAAATGTTTTAAAGAAATTCTGATTTTATAAAATTCTATTAAAATTCCCTTTATTTTTCCCCTCGTTGTTGAGTAACCCTAACAATATTCTTTTAATTCTCTCTTTAAAATAATAATTTCAGAGAGATAATATGTGGAAAGAAGTTATGAATCAAAAAGAAACAGTACGTAAACAACGTTCTGTTGATAACGAAAAGGCACGAATTCGTCGACAATGTTAATTAATATTTTTTGATTTTTAAATTTTAAATAATCTTTAGATGATTCTGCCGTAAAGGGAGGGTCATCTCAATCAAGTCAATGCCCAGCAGGACCAAAAGGTCCACCCGGACTTAAAGGACAGCCTGGTAATTAAATTAAAATAATTGTTGAGAATAAAACCTTCAAAAGGATTGGATGGAGAACCAGGAGCTGCAGGTCTGCCTGGAGGAGGAGCTAGTGCAGGAGGTGGAGGTGCTGAAGGGGGTTATGGACAAGCTGCCCCGGCTGCCTCAACTTGTGGGAAATGGTTTGTTAATTTTATTTAAAATTTCAAAAAAAAAAGTATTTTAGCCCAGCAGGTCCACCAGGCCTTCCTGGATATAAAGGCAAACGTGGACCTCGTGGAGAGAAGGGTGCAAGAGGAACGCCTGGTTCACCTGGACGTGATGGGCATCCTGGTAGATTAATTAAATACTTTTTCAATTTAACAACATTTTAAAGGTGATGAGGGGCCTGAGGGTGAATTTGGACTGCACGGAGATATTGGAGAACCCGGTCCAAAAGGTCCTCCTGGTGAAGATGGAATCGGATATTCAAAGGGTGCACCTGGTCCAAAAGGAGAAGCGGGAGTACCTGGAATGGTTGGAGATGAAGGACCTCCAGGAGATAGAGGAGATGATGCTCCGCCTGGTAAAAGATTAAAATTAATATTTACTTTCCTCTTATTCTAAGGCCCTCAAGGCGAAATTGGACCACCAGGATCACCTGGTGAAGGAGGCAAAGATGGACATCCTGGGACAAATGGAAATGGAGGATCTCCAGGTTTTTGCTAGATTTTGTTAATTTTCTAAATTCATCATTATTATAGGCGCTGATGCTGAATATTGCCCTTGTCCTGCACGTTCAAATGGTCAAAGTCCAGGAAAGGGACAATATGACACTCAACAAGCTCCACAAAGCACGGGAGCGTATGTGAGTGCTGGTATGTTTTTTAATTTTAAAGAATTTTTCTAAAATAAATTTTAGCTGCCCCAGCTCAATCTCCACAACAAGCACAAACTGTGTCTTCTTATTCAAATACTCGTCGCCTTGCAACATACAGCAAACTAGCACATGCTGCTGCTTTGCGCAGAAGACATCTTCAATGAGAATAAAAAGCAGAAAGAGAATATAAAAATAGTAGAACAAACATTTTTTAGTAAATAGTTAAAAATCAAGGGAAAAATAAATAGATGTTTTTAGTAAATTCTGATTTAGTGTTTTTATAAATTCTGACCTTTTAAAAACATTGATTTAATGAAATTATAAGTTATCCGGAAAATACATGAATGTAAGTGTTTTTCGGAAATGTTTTAATTAAATTCTGAATTAATCTATATTGGAAAACTATCGAGAAAGGAAAATTTTTGGTTATACATTTCCTTTTGTGTATTTCGCTTTTATTTTAATTTTCTAAAATTCTAAACTAATATGAATTAAACAATTTTATCAAAAAGTTTCTGTTACAAATAAATAAATTAATTCAATAATAAATATTAAAAATATTGTTTCAGATTTTATTTGAGATTTATTTAAATGTCCAAATGATTTCTGAGGAATTTTTGTTTTAATTGTTTTATTTTCGTTAATTTTAGTTGTTGTGTTTATTATTGATGTTTTTGTTATTTTATTTGTTATTATTAAAGGAATTAATGATTCTTTATTACAAAAATCAGAATTACATTTAACACAATTTTTATATTTTGTAGGACATTCTCCACAATTTTGTTCAACTTTTTAAGAAAATAAAATTATTTTAAAATTATTTTCTAAACCTCTCCAAAAAACATCCCTAGCAATATAACAACTGTCATAAATATGATGGCATGTTTTATTCGTTTTTGGTTGAAAGTTGGTATTTTGATGAAAACATTTTATAGGAGAAGGAAGTATTTCTTTTGTGTTACATAAAGGAGTGGAACAATTAATACATTTTGATAAATTTTGTTTATCTGTACATTTTCCACAGCCTTGAACTAGAAATTAAAATAATATTATGTTTATTTATGAGAAAGACTCCGGTTATAATGGCACCCCAAGTGATCACATTTCTATTTTCTATAATAAATGTGCCAATGCTTTTTGGCACATTTTAACCAATGCTTTTTGAAGAGAAAAATCAGATCGAGACAGTAAAATAGTAGGTTCTCTTATATCCGTATTACCCTTAATATATCCCACCAACTATAAAACAACCCTAATTAAAAATTCTAAAAATATTTACCCAATTCACTTTTGTCTACACCAATAAAACAAAAACCAATCTCACAAACTCTCCATCCCTTATTTTGTTTCCATTTTCTACCATCTTTTTCCCAACAAAATAATTGACTTTCAAAGAAAGTATCAGCATTACAGGCTGGTCTATTATTGCATTCTGCACATTGTATATTGCTCATATTTATTTTAATTAATTTATTTTTAATTTGAATATTTTTTGTTTGGATGGATTGAGTTAAGTTGATGGACATTTTCCACAATCATAATGAAATTGTTCGATTAAATCTTCTTAAAAAATAGATTTTATTAAAATATGTTAAAGAATCCAACCTTCATTCTCAAATTCAATTTTAGCAATATAACAAAAAGATTCTTTATCAAAACATTCTTTATAACTACCCATATAACCAAAACAATAATTAGCAATATTTTCATTACATAAATGTTCTGTACATTCTTTACATGTATAAAATGGACATTTTCCGCATCCTTTTTTAACTGAAAATATTTGGAATATTAAATTAATTTATTTATTTAAAACCCCCATTTGTTGGCGTTCTGTAAATATAACAAGGATCATCAAATTCTATTTTACATTTTCTATTATTATCTTCCCAACATTGTTTAGAAATGATTCTTTCATTATTACAATAATTATTTTCTTTACAATTTTTACAATCAATATAGCCAGAAAATAAAGAACAATTTCCACATCCTTGATTTACTTTAAATAATTTTGATTTTAAATATAATATTTATTTTTAACCTATTCCAAGTTTATCTCGATAAACAAAACATTCACTCTCACAAATTCGATTTCCTTTGATTATTTTATTTGTTTTATTTGACTTCTCCAAACAAAACAATTTACTTTCAAAAAATGTTTTGTTGTTACATAATGGACTTTTATTACAATCAACACATGGAGATTCGTTAATATCAAGATCATTTAGACTTATGTTGAGAGATTCGTTAAACATTGAATTTGAAATAGGACATTTTCCACAATTGGAGTATAAATCTTAAAATAAAAAATTAACTAAGGCCTGGCAATTTAAGATTTTTTAAATCTTTGTTATTTACCTTTATTTTTTAATTCAATAATGTGACAGTCAGACTCTGAACATTCCTTTACTCCATTCGAGCTTTCATTACTATAGCAAAAATAAGGCTTATCCTTCCAATCATTGCAACGATTTCCTAAACATTTTCTACAAGCCAATGAATTATTTGTACAATTTCCACAGCCTTTGATTACTTAAAATAAGAAAATATTTTTTTAAGTATTTATAATTAAAGAACTTTCATTTTTTGAGTTTCTCTCCATAAAACAAAAATCATCAAAAGATGTTTTACAAATATTCCCATTAGTTAAATAACATTGTTTTCGAACAAGTCTTTCCACATTACAATATTTCTCTGTACAAATAGCACAATCTATGGAAGAATCTTTTGGACATTCTCCACAATTTTGAGTTACTTAAATTAAAAATATTATTAAAATTCTTTAATTTATTTTTAACCATTCCCATTTCCATCTCTGTAAACAAAACATTGACTTTCACATATTCTTGTTGTTTTAGTCTTTTCTAATTCATTTGCTAATTTTTCCCAACAAAATAATTGTTTTTCAAAAAATTCTTCTGTGTTACATAAAGGTCCTTTATTGCATTCCACACATTGTAAAGAATTTATGTTTGTTTTATTTATATTTTTTGAGAGGTGGGAATCGTCTTTAAATTCTTCATTTGATGCTGGGCATTTTCCACAATTATAATGAAATACATTTTGTTTTCTTTCTAAAATGATATTAGATATTTTGTCTTACTTTACTCTAAATATTTGATTAAAAATCAGGAGGTCTTTTTAGATCTAGGTTAAAAATAGAGCGAGATCGAAAATTTAGGACAGAACCGACGGGAGCTAGACAATGATAAAACAAGGAAATCTCGATCGACCTCATTATGGAGCCAAAATCTATAAACGAGACTGAGATTGGGTTAGGGAGGATAGCGTTATCTCTACCATAGTTTTCTCGTTAACTCTTTTTAATATTTATTTACCTTTATTATTATTTATTTTTAAAATATAACAATCAGGTTCTGTAAAAGAACATTCTTTAACAATTTTTGTTGTTCCATTAAAGCTATAACAATAATATGGAATATCCTTCCAATTATTACAACGATTATTGTAACATTTCTTACATGCCAATGTACTACAATTATCACAACCTTTATTTACTTTAAAAGAAAATATTTATTTTTTATCAAATATTTAAATAAAAAACTTTCATTTGTTGAATTTCTTTCCATAAAACAATAAGAATTATGTGATGAATTACAAAGTTTTTTATTTTTAACCCAACATTGTTTATGAACTTTGTTTTCCTCATTACAATAATTTGTATTACAATTAAAACATTCTTCTCTTGTTTGATTTATTTTACACGGTTTACATCCTTGTATTACTTTAAATTCTCAGAATTTATTTAATTAATTAAAAACAACAAACATTGACCACTTTTTCTTTCAACAAAACATTGACTTTCACAACCTATATAACTTGGCATTGTTTCAGCCATTACTTCTGTAAATTCCAAACAATAAAAAGAGTTTTTGAGTAATTTCTCAGTATTACATAATGGAGTATTATTACATTGGGCACAATTTATTTGGATTTCTTCTGGACATTTACCACAATTTGATTCTAATATTCCAGTTGAATCTTAGAAAAAAGAAATTATATTTAGCTATAAAAATAATTCATAAAATTTCAACAAAATCTAATCTTTAGGGTGCATAGCCGGAGCGTTGGAGAAGTGACAAAACTAGGCTCCAGTCTGGAGCCAGCTCTAAGCCAAAAACCGGAGCCATACTCATCACTTTGCAATTATTAAGATTTATTCTCAATTACGTTTTAGTAAACTAATACCCACACACTGATAAATTGTTATACATTTGACTCTCGTTATATTCCCATCTAAAGGACCGGCCGGGATTATAACTTTGTTAAAATAAAATTTAAATATACCTTTATTATTTGCTATATAACAATAAGATTCTTTACATTCTTTTTCTTTATTTTGATTAAAACAATAAAAAGGAAGGTCCTTTCCATCATTACAAAGGTTTCCATTACATTTTTTACAAAATTTTAAATTATTACATTCTCCACATCCTTTGCTTACTTAAATAATTTATTTATTTATTTTCTTTCTAATATTGTAAAACCTCCATTTGTTTCATTTCTTGCCATAAAACAATTATCAGAAAATTTTATTTTACAGTTTTCCCCTTCATTTGTATAACAATGTTTGTTCACTAAATTTTCTTCATTACAGAAATTTTGTTTATCACATGTTTGGCATTCTGTTGAATTTAAATTTTTTGGACATTCCCCACAGCCTTGTTCTACTAAAAATTAATTTTCTTTTAAAAAATATTTTTATTTTACAATTTCCATCCAAATGTCGCCAAACAAAACATTTTTGATTACATAAAACGTTTTTCTGTTCATTTTTATATTTTTCTTTATTTAAACAAAATAATGTTTTATCAAATAATTCTTTTGTATTACATAAATTACCAACACAATTAACATTTAATAAATTCAATTTATTTTCTAATCCTTTCCCACATCCTTGAATAACTAAAAAAATATTTATTTTTTAATTTTAAATATTTAAACCTTCATTTTCTTTATTTAAAGCATAATAACAATTTCTTTCATTTATTTCACATTCAATAACTTTTTCTTTTACCCAACAAAAATTAACTTTTTTAAAAAATTTTTCTGAATTACAAAATTTTGTGTTACATATTCTACATGGAATTTTATTAAAAGAAGAACATTTTCCACATCCTTGTTTTGTATATTTTTTAAAATCTTGGACTTCATCCTTGACTAAAAATTAATTAAAAGAATTTATAGTTAAATCTGGATAGGACTGCTAGTTGTGATGCTTTTGTTAAGGTCACATAAATTTCAATCTCGGGGCATTACTAGCCATTTGGTTGTCTTATCTCCAAGGTGACCCTATACTATTCAGATTCTACTATCCAGTTATAGTGCCACTACTCGATTTTGACATTTTGCCAGTCTCTTTTTCTAACCAAAATATTTATTCCAAATATATTTTAATAATTACCTTTATTTAAGTCAACAGATATAAAACATAATTCCAAACATTTCCTATTTCCTTTTTTCTCATTTTCATTTTCCTCTTTCACATTACAAAATAATGCATTATTTATCATATCTTTTGTGTTACAATTTAATTCTTTACAATCAACACAAGGCGAGTCTTTTTTATTTTTATCACAAGTGCCACAACCAGTTTCTCCATCTAAAAAATATTTTCAAAATATCTTCAAATAAATAAATACCTAAATTAATATAACATTCATAATCATCACAATCCATAGCACTTTTTCCATCAGAATTTAAACAAAAATTATTTGGAATATTTTTTCCATCATTACATAAATTTTCTTTACATGATTTACAAGCTAATGTTGGTGGACATTTCCCACAGCCTTTATTTACTTTAAATTAAATTAAAAATAAATTGATATTTTAAAATTAAATCTACCAGAATATTCATATTTATTATTTTGTTTTCTTTCTGCAAAACAATAATCATCAAATGATGTTTTACATTTTTTATCCACTGTATTATCATCCCAACAGAATTTTTTCACTTTGTTTTCCTCATTGCAAAATTTTGTTGTACAAGTTATACAATCCGTTTCAGGAATATTTTTCGGGCATTTTCCACATCCTTGCTCCACTAAAAAATATTTTTCAATTTTTTAGATCAGGGCTAACAGAATAAAATTTCAAAAATACTTGGCCCAGTCATGACTTCGGATGTTATTGACTATAGTTTTAGATTCAAAATTCATTGACTACGTTGCATTTTAATTTCAACAAATTTAATAAATTTTTAGACAGTTTTTCTGTCCATTATAAGATTCCCCATTTATATTTTTCGATTAATTTTCTTACATTTTCCATCAACCCAATGTCGATGAACAAAACATATTTCATCATAACATTTATCTCTTGCTTTCTTTGTCTCCAAATCATCTTTTCCTCTATTCAAACAAAAAAGTGTTTTGTCATAAAGTGCTTTTGTATTACATATTGGCATTGAACATTTAATAATTTGTATATTTGTTTCATTCCAAGTTATAGTATCATTGCAGCCTTGTTCAACTTTAATTTTTTATTTATATTACATAAAATTCTTATGGAGATTGAAGCTCTGTAATTTTTAAATATTTCCCTTTTAAAAATATTTGTGAAAAACCATATTTACTATATCATCTATCAATACCTCTATTATCATCAATAACAGCATAGTAGCATTCTGATTTTCCCTTGCATGCTTCAACGACTTCTTCCTTCTCCCAACAATAATTCACATCAGTAAAGAACTTGTCGTCGTTGCAAAAATCTGAGTCGCAAGATCTGCATGGAATACTAGGTACAGGACATTCTCCACAGCCTTGTGAAGAAAAGTGATTGGCACCAGATACAGTTCCATCACCTATATTTTATAGAAATTTTTTTAATTGATTATATGTAACACATAAATTGTATGTTAAAATAATAGTTGGTTATACTTTTAATAATACATATTTAACAAATAATTCGTCATAAACTCAGCCGTTTGATAACCCACCCTAATTAAAAACGATTTACCTTTCTTAATATCACCAGATACATAGCATGTTGTTACTCCTTCTGGACAATCCATTTCATCAGGATGTCCACCATCTGAAAGAAAGCCTTCAGCTTTGATACAATCGAAATCATCATCACAACCTGCCTTAACGATTTAAGAAATATTTAGGAAAATGAATTTATAAATAAATTTAAGATTTTCACGTATTATGTTTATATAATATTTTTATAAAAATTCTATAAAATACCTGTATGTTCAATAATAAAACAATAAATAATTGAAGCAGCCACATTTAAGAATTTCCTTTAAAATATTTTTTATTTATCTAGAATATTTATTTTTTCCTTAAAGTTGAATGAAAAAATAAATTATATGTTTATTTTTCGTTTTAATTAATATAAAACTACTTAATTAAAAATAATTAAAGTTTATTTGAAAACATTAGTAATAGAAAAGTTTAATAATGACAAATCGTTAGTGTGTACTTATATAATGGCTAGTATTTGTAAAAAGCAATAGATTGTAATCAGATTTAACTTTTTTTAATTTATAACTTTAAATTAAGAGTCTATAAAACTGTTGTAAAAAGCTATTTTATCCAAATACAAAAAATCTGTGTTTTCTTTCTAAATGGTCTTGTTTATACATTGGAATGATGTTTGATCCAGAAAATTAAAGAGGTTTTTAATAATAATGTGAAACATAACAAAAATTAAAATGGTTTGAGAAATAGAGGAATGTATCAAGTAAAGGGGAATTTTAATATTTTTCAATATTTTAAGAAATTTTTGGATCAAATTAAATATAGTTATGGCACTTTTGCCGTTCCCTCCACATATTAGAAGTTAACAAATTATAGTTTCGCCTCGTCAGTGGCAGAAGAGATTATTCCATATAATTAAGTCGAGTATTTCCGGACCAGCGCTGTTCAAAAATTATAACAAAGTTTCGTTATTTGAGAATGTATTTAATCCGATATTTTCGGGCTAAAGCTTACAAATTACCAAATCCAAATTGATTGAGTGACTGACGAATTTTCTATTCCGGACACGCTCGGGAATGAATTAATATTGCACTAGCAATGGAATACTCCCGACAATGAAAATTCCTAGACTAGACTCCTCAATTTTCCGTTCTCTAATATCATGATTACATCTTACTTTTATAAAAATATGTATTAATTTTATATTAATTTTTACATTTTTATTCAAAAAAATACATATGCATATTAAAGATTTACATAAAAACAATTTAATTATCAAAAGAATTTGTGTATTTCTGCAAATTTATTTTTTCCCTCAACAAGACTCAAAGGCCCAGTCACCTTAAATATTTTTTATTAATATAATTATCTTAAAAATAAAACATACCACAATATATTGAATTGCCCAGACAGGCAATTTATGTTCATATTTATAAATTTCCTCATCCGCATAATAAATTTCAAATTTTCCTTCATTTATAAGAAATACCAAACTAATAATTTGGCCTTTCTTTAATTTTGGTTTCAAATCTTTTACAATTCCATTACAAATATATTTTTCTTTCTTAAATTATACATAAATTTATTTCGAAAAATATTTATAACTTACTATACGGCTACAAAAGGATACTTTATTTTGGTTGGTTGTTAAGTTTGCCTGGAGAACGACATTACCTTCTGAAAATAAAATTAACTTACACACCTTATTTAATAATAAAACAGATTATTGGGGTAATCTCGTCATTTGGAAATTAAATCGGGAAAAAAGAATTTCTAAATGAAACAAATGTAAAAACCCCTTTGATAAAAATTATCTTAAAAATATTTCAGAACTTATAAAACGATTAAAACAAATTTATTGCTTACTATTTTCGTGCCATCCAAGTGCTTCGTGATAGAAATTTATTGAAACATTTTCAGACAAATTTCCTTCAATCTTTCCTTTAACAAGTACATAGTTTCCTTCTTTTAATGGATTTTTTGTATCAATTTTAGTTATATAATTGGGAAGGTTTTGTTGTTTAAGAGTATTTTGGCATTTTTGTGATTCTTTGTCGAATTTGACATTTTTTACATTTCCTTTTACCTAAAGAATTTTTAAAGTGCCTATCAATTTGTTTTATTTTTGATTAACTCACCATAATCCAATTAACCATCCATGGAGGAGCAGTATAATTATAATAAATATATTCCATTCCATCATTAACTTGAATTCCAAATCTATATTCCTCCACATGGATGGTCACTTTAAATTCAACACCCGGCTGTCCAATTAAATTATTATGTTTTTTAGCTTTAGTCCAACGTCCACCAAGAAGTTTGCTCCGCATTTCGATTAATTGTGTTCCATAATTAATGGACTTAAAGATGAATTCCATCTTCAACAAAATGTCGCCAACTTAAAATAAATAAATAGTATATTTTATATTTAAAGTAACAAAAAATTCACAGAAAAATTAATTTCATAGAATATTTTTTATTTAAAACAATTTTAAATTTATTAATTTAAAACATATGTATTTAACATACATTTTGAGGAAATATCGTTACTTTCATGCATCAAATTTATGTCGAAAATAGTTTCATTTCCATCAACTTTGTTCTTTGGAATTACAAAACCTTCAATACAAAACATTGAACCATTAAAAGGTAAATAGTCCAATTCATGTTTAAATATTTGATTTGTTTCATTTATATCCATTTTCTTAAAATTTAAAAATATTTTATTATATACATATATGATTTTAATTAAAATAAGAGAATTGTCGAAAAATAATTTTATTAAAATTTAATAAATTACTGGAGATGTGATGAAAGGCATTTCAAGAAGGTCGATATCACCATTTACCTAAATTTTAACGGAAAAGGACGATTGAGTCCCGCCGTTTGAGTCCCTGAGCCCTTTTCCGGCCCATAACTTTTTTAATTCTTATCCCATCTGAGTGATTCATATATCAATTAAAAGCTCTGCATGTGAGGATCATTTTTCCTAACAGGATTGGTCTGATCAGATCATCCTATGAAAAGTTACAGACACTTAAAGATCGAAAATCACGATTGTCCGGACTTATCAGCTCATAACTTTTTAAATATTGATCGGATCTGATCAGTCCCTTTGGGATAAAGAATCAACACATCCAGGGCTTTCGAATGATATAATATTTGTTCGAAATAGTTCGGGCCCAAAGAAGTTATGGCCCGAGAAACGGCTCAGGGACTCAAACGGCGGGACTCAATGGTCCCCTACCCAATTTTAAACAAAATTATTTTGCAAATTTTTAACTTTCAATTTTCAGAAAATTCTAACCCCAATTATGTTTATAATATTAATTATTTCAACCTTTATCCAATTTGTTGCCCAAAAAGGAAATTCCCCTGTATAGTTAAAGCATTTTTTGTTGTTTACATAAATTGTAAATTTCGATTTTGTTTTTCCACTATTTTTCATTGAAATTTCACAATGAAATGGAAAGTTTTTGACAAATTTTTGTTTAGCTTGATCCATTATTTCAGTTTTTTTATAATTTCCTCCCTGAAAATTTTATGTTTATTGATTTTTTAAATTTAAAGAATTGTAAATTTAGTTCAAATTCAAAAAAATTCTCTTATTTTAAAATTCATACAAAATATGAAGTCATTGTACTGTTCATTTTTGCATTATAACTAACATTTAATTTCAACACAGTAGCTCCAACTTAAATAGAAAAATAAATTTTAAAATCACTATTTTTATTTATCCAAACCATTTTCATCAAATTCCGGAGCATCATGCAGTAACAAAATTTCAAAATTTTCGGCCATTTCATTTACAATTCCTTTAATTGTTACAATTGATCCTTCGGCCATAAAATTATTATAAATGCGGGTTGAATGGGGCAAATTTAATTTGTCCATTTCCTATAAATTAATGGAAATGTATTTTTTTAAAGAAAATTTTTACAAACTTCATTAGCCGTTTCCTTTATGAGATTTAGAAGAATAAAATCTCCTTTTATTACCAACATTTCAAAACCTATTGGATTTATTATTTCCCACCATTTGTTATACCAAAATTTATTTGTAAACATTTTTGTTCCATTTCCAATATTAAATTCACAATAAAATTTAAATATTTTTATTTTTAAATAAATTGTCATTCCTTTGGTCATAATATTTTCATTTGGCATTATGTTAATTTTTGATGTTGACCAGTTTCCATTAATTTCCTTAATTATTTACTTTTTCTTTAGTCATAGATTAACTTACCGATTTGGCAAAATCAATTTTATCGCCATAAACATACATTGTGACACATTTCTTATTTTTATGAAGATGAAATTCTGCCGTTGCATTCATATTGTTGACAAATATTTTAAAATTAATTTCAATATTAAATTTCCCAAGTAGATTATAAGTCCGATTTGCCTTCGTTATTGAACATCTTTTATTTCCAAATTCTGTCACTTCATACCATTTCTTTATCTCTTCTTTACATTTTTCGCTTAAGGTCTTTTCTCTCGTGTACTAAAACGAATATTTTTTAAAATTCCTTAAAAAACTCATACCCAGGCCTTCATTGGACAATTACAACCTCTTTCAACAAAAAATCTGAGAGTATTGTCCAAATACTTTGGCAACATGTCATATCCCAACGTCCAAAGGGATGAATGTGCCCATAATCGTCCGCCATCATTAATATTTTTTGCAAAAAATTTTGCTTTTCGATCATCATTAGTGAAATTGACTCGGACTGGTTCTCCTAAATAGTTAAATCTAATAATTTATTAAAAATTATTTCTTCACCGTTTTCCTCAACAACAACAATATATGTGTCGAGTTCCTTCTCCGTTCCTTCAATTATAATGGAAAAATATTCTTCCGGGCCGATGGTGTAACTAAATTATGAATTTATTAGAAATTGATCGTTTTTATTTATTATATTTTTTACAATTCTTGTTTATAAAGATTTCATAATTTAACAAATAATAATTTAATTTTTCTATAAAAACGAACATCAGGGAAAAACTGGACAGATACAAAATCGTTTTGTTTTTGTCATCAGCCGTACGGTGGATGTGGATACCGTGCCATGGTACGTAGGATGTTGGTATATCCTTTGCGAGGAGACAAAGACTATCCGTTCTTCCTTTACAGAATTCATTCCTTTTATTTTCACACATTTCCCCAACATAATTCTTAATTTTAAATATCCTTTAATATAAATTTTAAAAACTTTACCATCAATTTATGGTTCCTTCGGTAATCAATGCCCGCGACTGCTCCTCGTTTTGTAAAATTTCCATCCAACTGTCCAGGGTAACATATAAGCAAACTGAAAATTAAATTAAAATTTTTATTTCTTTCATAATTGACTATGCTTAATTATTTTAAATTCCATTATACATTACTTTAAAATTTATACCTGTCGCAAAAATAACCGGCTTTGATGTAGAAATTAAGCCTATATGTTGCCAAGTCTTTATAATCTGGGTGCCGCATACAATGATCCTGGTGATGGTATCTAATAGCGAAGGAATCATTTTCCATTGTCGTGAGTTTCACACTTAAACAAGAATTGATAATAAGAAATAAAAAATTATTTACATTTCTTCGGTCTCTCCATTTTCCACAAATTTAAAACAAAAAATTAAAATAAATAAAAACAAAGCATTTGGCAAAAGAGAAATTATTTTCATTATATACTGTAAATTTAAAATTATTGAAAATTTTTATTTTTATAAGTTTTTCAACAAAATTTTAAAAGACTATTGTTCAAATAGTCCTATAAAATTTATAAAGAATTTTTTAAATAAATTTCAATATAATCTCATTGGTTTTTATAAATAAATATATATTTAATTAAATTATTTTTAACTTACAAAATTAATGTTAACTTTAATTTTTGAATAAACGAGCTAAAATGAATTAATATAAGTAAAATATTCTTTTTTATATTTATATTATGTTAATTAAAAAATTGTTTAAAAAATTTTAATGAATAATCAAAAAATATTAATATGATTAAATTGTAATTTAATAAAATAAAAATGAATCATCAATCGGTGTTGGGATGGTTGAGCGGATAAAACTTTATTGTGGAAACTCTAAAGTTAATAAAAATATTAACGTTAAATTTATTAAAGATTAATTATGGAGATTAATTTTAAAAAATATGTTAAAAATATTATACTTTATTTTTAGATTATTTTAAATGAATCATATTTATTTTAAATTAAATAAATTTTAATGAATTAAATTAATGGCTTTTAGAGAAAAATAAAGTTAAAATAATAATTCTGATAAAGTTATATAAAATTAAAATTAATTAAAAAGCTTTTTAATCAAATTTTGGTTATTTTCAAGGAAAATTAAATAAATAAATAAAACTTTGAAGCAAAATAAAATAAACTTAAAAATCAGAATTTAATATATTTTTTCTTCTTATTTTCCTTTTATAGTTTAGGTCTAGGCTTTTTAGTGACATAAACAAATCTAAAAAATTATTATTTTTTTTTAATTTTTTTTCTGATATTTCCAACCTTCTTGTAGCTATTGTAGTTGTTTCCTCTTCATTATCTTCTTCATTATTATTTTGTTCTTCTGTTTTTTCTGTTTCACTTATTATTTGTTTTGTTGTACCTTCCAAACTACCTTCCAAATTCATTTCAACATTATCAAATTTTATTTTTTGAATTTTTTTATTTTTTATTATTAAATTATTAGGCTCTTTATTAGCCTCTTTATTAGCCTCTTTATTTATTTCTTTATTATTCTCTTCACCATCATTTCCATCATTTTCATAATTTGGATAGGCAACGTCTTCATAGTCTGAATTTTCTGTTTTAAAAATTATTTTTTTTTTATTTTTTTCAAAAAAAAATAATTTTTTATTTAACTTATTTTTATTTCCTCTCCTGTTGTTGTTGGTTTAGCTCCAGATTGTAAATGTGAAATTTTTAAATTAATTTTTGAATTTTCGTTTGTTACATTTTTTTCTGATTTTTCTTCTGAATTTATTAAAAAATTATTTTTTTTAATTTTTTTTTAATTTGTTACTTTCTTTTTTTGTTAATTCTTCTTTTTCTACAACTCCTTCAATTTGTTGTATTTGATCTTTATTGAAAGCTGTTGTTGTTGTTGTTGATGTTATTATTTTTTGTTTTGGAGGAAGGGAAGGTTGTGGAGGGGAGGGATTATTGTTATTTATTGACAAATGTGAACGAATCTTTTTTTTTAAATTAATTTTAAAATATTTTTTATTTCTCTAACTTTGTCCACATTTCCCCCATTATTGCCTAGTTTATTTAATTCTGATGGACATGGACAAAAACGAGCATCGGCGCCGTCTTCTCCTGGAGGCCCCTTTAATTCAAAAAAATTTTATTTTAATTAATTGAGAAAAAACCTTTTCTCCTCTAATCCCAGGCTTTCCTTCTAATCCGTCTAATCCCTGTTTGCCATGTCTCCCATCGAGTCCAGGCATTCCAACAACAAAATTACGTCTGCCTGTTTCTCCTTGTTTTCCGGTTGTACCGGGAGGACCTTTTTTATTTTTAAAATATTTAAAAAACCTAAGATACTAAACCTTTAACTCCAGGCGGTCCTGGTGGTCCAGTACCGCCTGGAGCTGGTGCTCCAGGCTGCCCTTTCTTTCCTGGCTTTCCTGCAATTCCAGGCAAACCAGGCATTCCCTCAGGCCCTTGTTCACCGTCAATTCCGTCTGTGCCAATCTCTCCTGTCTCTCCCTTTTCGCCTTTTAGACCAGGCAGTCCTTGCTTTATTTTTTATTTTTAGAGATACCAATTTTTATTTAAAATAATTTTTACTTGTCCAGGAGCACCTTGAGGGCCTAGAGGACCTTGAGGGCCTAAAAACACTTTTTATAACTTTTTATCTTCACAAAAACCCACAAATAACACATTTCTGTGCCTCTTGCATTAAAAGAGTTATAGCATCCAAACCAGCTGTTCCATCCTCCCCTGGATTTCCAGGCTCTCCGTCCTCTCCAAATCCCCCAGACAATCCAGGTTGCCCAACTTTTGGTGGGGGACATTCTTGTAGTTGTCTTTTGGTACGTTCATGTTGGAAATCGTTTAAAGAATTTCCAGTTAAACGTCTTAATCGTTGAAATTGTTCATCAAATTGGCGAGTGTTATGCTTCAAAATATTTGTGAGCATTTTAGAAAATTTTAAAAAAATATTTTTTTTATTACATGAAACTTCCTCAATCGACTTTCAAAATCATTCCTCAAATTAACGGTATAACGATGTAGCCATGGAAGTAAAAGTAATTGAGCAAGTACACAAATTGAAGAAATACCTATTGTAGCTGCTCCGATTATTTTATAGAGCATTTTATTTTTTTTAATTTAAAAATAAATTTTTTAGAATGAAAAAATCGTCAAATAATTGAATGACCTTGATTAATTATTGAGTGGTTATTTTTTGATTTTTAAACAAAAAAATATTTTATGGGTCGGCGTAGACAATTGACCTAATTTTAATATAAGTGATAAGAAAAATTTTTAAAATTTATTTAAAAAATAATATTTTAAAACTTTTAATTAAAAAATAGTAAAAACTAAAAAAAATTTAAATTTTAAAAATTAAATTAAAATAAATATTTTCTATTATTATTTTCAACAAAAAATTTGCAAAATTTTAAACAAGAGAATATAAATAAATGTTTTAATTAAATTCTGATCCTTTAAAAATATTTTAATAAAACTATGAGTTATTCCGGAAAATACGTGAATAAATTATTCCGGAAATGTTTAAATAACTTCTGATTATTATAGTAAACATGCAATAAAAATTCTGATTATGCTTTTATTTATCTATAGGTTTATATAAACAATTTATTAATTAATTTCAGAATTTAAAATTTATATTTGTTCTTGAGGTTGTTTTTGTACTGCTAGCGTAAGCTTTGGCGAATGGGATCTGGGAGAACGATGATGGGCACGACTATAGTAGTAGCTTGGAAAAAGCATCCCTAGCTTACGTACAATATTGTACTAAAATTGGAAAAAATATTTTTAAATTATTTTTTATAAATTTTTTACCTGATCGGGAATTTCAAGTAAAGAGTTAATAGCAAATGATAATTCTTTGGAAGAAGACTGTTGATTCATATTTTCATCAGTAAAGAGTGAGTGAAATTCAACAAAGTGAAAATTATCCCAAGGCCTTTTTGGCAATGATTCATCGAAAACCTTAAAACCGGAAATTTATTCTTTATCATAAAGAAGAATTAAATGATTTTTCCGGATTATATTGAATTAAATTCTGATTTTTCCGGAATGTTTTATTGTTATTTTTGTAGAATGTTTGTTTAAAATTCTGATTTTTTTCCGGATTATATTGTAATTAAATTCTGATTTAATAAAAAATAATAATTATCTTTATATTAAATTCTGATTTTTCCGGAAAGAGAATAATCCATTAAAAACACCTTCATCATATCCCACGGCCCATCGCCAACACCAACAACAATTATAGATAACGGGTATTGACAAGCAGCAACAATAGCTTTACGGGTTGCCCTTTCATTAGTTACTTGTCCATCAGCGATAATAACGAGAATGTGATACTTAAAATAATTAAAAATATTTTTTAAATATTTTTTATTTTCAAACATCTTTTCTAGCATAACAAATTTCCATTGAACGATATATTAATGGGGCAAAGTTTGTAGGACCGCTGAGATCAACTTTAGGTGTTACTTGATTATATATTCTTTAAAAAAATTAATTTTAAAAATTTTTTATTTTTTATTTAATCACCTCAAAACATCATCTAAATCATTACATTCTCCTTCAGGTGTTCCATTTAAAGAAAATACAGACCAATCACCAGTACTTGCATCCCCAAACCCAAAGGCGGGGATTCCGTGTTCTGTACCGGCAAAAGGGGCTAATGTACGTCCCATTATTTTTATTACCTTTAAGAATTTTATTTTTGAATTTCTTTTTAATTTACTTGTTGGTAAGGATTTTCAATTCCTTGTTCATCAACAGAATGTAACGAATGTCCACTAAATGACCTTTCACCTTGATATTTATTACTTGCTGTGTAATCAATACCTTAAATAAATATTTAATTATTTATTCAACATTATTAGTAAATAATTCTGATTTTTCCGGAAGATGTTTGTCAAAAATTCTGATTATTTGATAAAATGTTGCATTAAAATTCTGATTTTTCTATTTGTGTTTTGTTAAAATTTCTGTTTAATGATTGTATTTTCGAAAAACTTTTTCCGGAAGATGTTTTTCCAAAATTCTGATTATATTATTAAAATAAGGTTCACCAAATATCAAGTTTGATGATTCTAACCCAGCTTTTCTCATTGCTTCTGATAGTGCTTCCAAACTTTGAAGTTTTAATAACATTTCCTGTGTGCTAGTAACGCCAACAACACTCAACAAAGAACTTTGTCGAATTGACTAAATTAAATTTTTTATTTAATTTTAAAAATAATTTTAATATTTTTATATACAGCAAACAATCTAAATTGTCTCCCCCCTTTAAAGAATGACCCCAGTAAAATATCAGAGAGAAAATTAAAGTTAAGAGGGACTAAATGAGAGTATTCTTTTTATTTACAGAAAATCGTAGAGTTGTCACCGTTGTATCTAAAGATGAAGTAGAATCATCTGTAGTATTAAAAGTACTCCTTAAAAGAAATTGTGGTGCTTGTGGATTTTGTTTTTGATCTGGATAAATTATTTTTTGTTGTTGTTGTTGATGTTCTGGTGGGTGAGGTGGTAATATAATTATTTGTTCATCTTTTTGATTTAATTCTTTATTTTCAATTAATATTCGTTGATGTTTCTATAAATGTTTTTATTAAAAATGCTAAATTAAAAAACATTTATGTTTTGTTAAAACTTGATGTTTTGTTAATATTCTGATATTTTATTATTATTCTGATATTTTGTGTTTTAATTACTATTCTTGTATTTTTGTTTTTTTAATTCTGATTTTTATGTGATTTATTTATTCTGGTTTATTCATGTATATTTTTATGTTTTATAGTTATTCTGATTTGTTTATGTTTTTGTTAATTCTGGTATATTTATAACTACATGTTTCATTAATATTCTGATTTATATTTTTTAATAAGAATGTTATTATATTTCACCTTCTCTTCTGTATGCTCAACAATGTTTTTAGAATGTTCTTCTAACTAAAAAATTAATAATTATTGACTATAATAATTAATAAAAATTATTTGTAAAATTTTTTCAACTTTTTGGTGTTTCATTATTTCAGCCATTTCATTTTCTTCAAAATGTAAAGAAGTTCTAGGAGGTTTTGGGGGTGGAATTTGTGTTGGTTTAGGTTCTGACATTTGCCTTTTTAATGTTGTTGTTGTTGTACCCCCTAATTCATGATGTTCAGAGAAATTCTCGTCAACCAAATTTAATGAGTCTGCCTGGCTTAATTGGTCAGGGGGTACCTTCAAATTATTTTTAAAAATATTTTCAAATTTTTTCTTACTTCCATTGATTGTATTTCTGGTGCATATGTAACATCCCTATCATCTGCATCATCAAAAAGAAGTATTGCATCGGGTTTATCAAAAACCTGAAACTTTTAAAATAAAAATTATTTTTTTAAGTCACTTCATTAGTAGCAATCTGTTTGCTTGTTCCATCACCTGGAGTTGAACCTTCACCTCCTGCTGATTCAGCCAATAATCCTTGTGGAGATGAAGGGCTTAAGGCTGCCATGGCTGCATTATTCTTTTCTGCTTCAGTCATTTTTTCCTTTAAAATTTAATTACAACTAAAACAACAATGTTTTGAAGAGAAATAAAATCAAATGTTTTCCGGAAAATAAAAATAAATATTTTCCGGAAGAACAAAAATAAATATTTTCCGGAAGAACAAAAATAAATATTTTCCGGAAGAACAAAAATAAATATTTTCCGGAAGAACAAAAATAAATATTTTCCGGAAGAAAAAAAATAAATATTTTCCGGAAAATAAAATTAAATGTTTTCCGGAAAGATCAGAATTAATATTTTTTCTATTAAGAAATTTCCAAAAAACACCTTTGTCGATTTTCTCCAAAAAACAGGAGTTCCCTTTTGTTTTGAATGTATTATTACAGGAGGACCACCAGGAATTTCCTCACTCTCCAACATTTCCTCCTCCATAACAAATTCGCCTGATTGACGCAATGATATTCTTTTTTGTTGTTGCTAATTATTTAAAAATAAATAAAAATCAGAAGATTAATTTAAAAAAACTTGATCTCTCATTTGTGGTGATCGACCTTCTTGTTGTTGCATATAATCTATTGCTTCTTGCAATAATGATTCTGCCGTCTGTTGTTTTTGTGGAGATGTTGGTTTTGTTTGTGGGGACTGTTGTTGTTGTAGGTATGTTGAAGCAACTTGAGATTGTGAAGCAGGAAATACAACTATAAAAGAAGGAATTAATGTTTCAGATAATAATTGTTTTTCCGGAAAAGAGTTAATGTTTCCAAGAATAGTTTTCCGGAAAAGGTGATTTGATATTTAAAATTAAATATTTTCCGGATAAATAACTATACTATAATAATATAATTAATATCAGAATAAACTTATAATTAATAACTTTCCGTAAGAATCAGAATTAACTTACCAGTCGCCAATTTCTGTTGTTCCTGACTCTGTTCTGATTGCTGTTTTTGCTGGATGTTTAGATTTAATTCTGCAGTTTGGATGATAACATTTTCTTCTGTTTCCTGTTCAATAGGAGATTGAGGAAAGCTGATTATATCGAAGCCCAATGAGGCTGGCGATTCTGGTATGGAAATTGAACCACCGGGTGCTTTATTAATTAATATTATTTTATGGAAAATTTTTATTAAAAAACAGAATTTTCCCAAACTTTACTTTGTTTGGCCGATTCCGGTAAAGAAATAATTTCTTCTCCTGTTGTTTTTATTTTTTCAGAATATTCTCTTTTTTGTTTTTCATCCTCAATTTGTTTATGTTTTTCAACATCAATTGTTATAGTTTTTGGAGTTAGTTCATATTCTTGAAGTAATGCAGCTACTTGCTTTGCTTCCTCAGCATTTAGAGGATGGTGCTGCTAAAAAAATATTAATTTCTGATTTAATTTAAAAATATTTTATATATAAGTATATAACTTTATTTTTCAGGAAATCTTTTCCGGAAAATATATAAATAATCTAATCTATCCGGAAAAATATAGTTTATGTTTTCTGAAATTTCCGGAAATGTTTAATTTATGTTTTCCGGAAATAAATTATTTAAGTTTTCCGGATAATTTATATTCAAGTTTCCGTAAAATAAATTTAATTTGTTTTCCGTAAAAAAGAATAGTCATTTTCTGAAAATAACTAATTAAAAGTTTTCCGTAATATTTATATATTTAATCAAACATTTTGTTGTTTTTGTTGTTCAGTGTTTATTTCCTTTGTTTTATTTATTGTTTCAATTTTCTGATATTGTGTACTTCCACTAGGTACAAATTCGATATCATCTGCTGTAGTACTCATTCCATCACCATCACCAGTATTACTAAATAAAGATATTCTAACATTTGTATGTTCTTCTCTTCCATCATCATATTCTTCTTCTTCATCTGTTGTAATACTTCCACCACTTTCTATTTGTTGTTGGGGTTGGAGAAGTAAATAATGTTGTTTTTGTTGGGGTTTTGATGGAGAAGAATGTTTTTGTTGTGGCTGTTTTTGTGATTGTTCTGTAGAGATAACTACAACTGGTGCTAGAGGACTGATAGAAGGTGGAGGATAACCGGCATCTTCTAAAAATTAAATATTGGAGATTAAAAAATATTTTTCCAATTTTTAAATTTTAAAATCTCTATAAAGTTTTCAAGAAAAATAAGAGAGAAATACCATTTTTAAACCGATTTTTGGTCCAAAATGAAATACAACGTAATAATAAAGCATCCCGTTTTTGTTTTATTCGACGAGTCATTGAAATATTTTTTAATATTTTTTTTTGAAAATTATTTGGATCGAGGAATTAATTTTAATTAAGTAAAGCTGGAATTTTTCATTTTTTTAAATAAAAATTTTATTGAAGTAAATTTAATGTTAATTAAAAAAGGAAAATATATTTTACTATTTATTTCACTTAATCTAACTTTATCCACCTTAAACAATTTATTTTTTATTGGATGGCAGAGGAGAGCACGATGTGTGACAATTGTGGAAAAATTCCGTTTATTCTTCCTTTACTTCAAAAATATTTTTCTTTTTTTTCTCATTTTTTATTTACTGGCCAAAAAATTTTTACGGTCATGGGAATATTTATAGGTGTGATTAATACCTTTATTTTATTTCTTTTTATTTTTAAATATATTTAATCCATAATAAAAAATGAGGGTCACTTGACTAATTTTTAGGATAAATTTAACTTATAAATTTAATGATTTATTAAACCACTAAATTAACTTGGAAACAATAGATTAAATTAATAGATTAAATTAAACAATTAGTGGGTTTTTCCAAAAATAACTAGATAATTAATCTTTTCCGGAAATAATAATTATTTGAGGAATAACTCTAAATAATATTAATATTTTCGGAAACAATAAAATATTAATATTCCGGAAAGTTTAGAATTTATTTTTCCGGAAACTAATATTTTCCGGAAAATGAACCATGTATTAAAAATAAATATATGTATATTTCCGGATCAGAAATACTTTTTGGAAATAATTAAATTTTCCGGAAGTAATACAGTATAATTTAAAGTAAGTTTTGCTTCATGTTTAATTTTTAGATGATTTTGGAACATTATTGTTTCATGAAAAATATTTTAATTAATTAAATGTTCTTTAAAAAATAATTTTTATTAAAAAAAACTTGCCTTCACTTCCAGGCAAACCAATTTTAACAAATTCATTATCATCACTACTAGAAGAATCTTTCTTTAAAATAGGTCCACCACTAGCAATTGCTTCTTCTTTTTCCTCATCTTTAGCTTTATTTAATAATTCTTGTTGTTGTTGTTCTAATTTTAATAAAGCTGTTGTGGATGAACGACGACGTAATTCTCTAACAACAATTGAAGCAACATGTGAATCTAACTGACGAGCCAAATGTTGTTGAATATCCTTTTAATTTATTAAATTAATTATTAATTAAATATTGCTTCAAGTTTAATTTTGTTTTAATTAAATTATTAATTGTTTGTCTTTAAATTTGAAAATTCTGATTTATTAATCAAGTTTATTTTAATTTATTTCAAGTTTTCCGGAAAAGCAAACATGTTTTTGGAAAACCTAAAGTTTTCCGGAATTTATACAATAATTATTCTGTTTCAAGTTTAATTAAATTTTGCTTCAAGTTTTATATTTAATTTTAAGTTTATTTATTTTGCTTCATACTTAATAATTCAAAAATTTATATTTTGCTTCAGAAAAATAATTTTAAAAATTCTTAAAAATATAAAAAAACACTTTTGGAGCCCCAGTCTCTGCCAATCCTTCATCAATATCATTTCTATGTTTATCTTGTAAAACAGCTGTGACTGTAGCTGGGTCAAACCCTCCTTTGCCTATTTCGTCTAATTCTGTTAACAATTTTTGTGTTAATTGGTCAGCCATTCGACGATAATGTGCTGCAAGTTCTGGTAATTTTTGGACTAAAGGAACTCCATCCTGTGGCTTTAAAAATTGAAAAAAACATTTTTATGATATTTTTCTAAATTTTCTACAGTGCTCGTTGGTGTTTTTCCAGGCTCTCCACCAGTAAAATCAGAAGATTTAATTTGTAATTGACTGAGAAATTAATTAAATAAATTTTAAAAATATTTTTTATTTAATTACTCAATTGCTGTAGGTGGTGTTTCTCTTTCTGGAATATCCCACATAATAGGAAATGATTTTATTTCAACTTGGCGTTCAAGTTTATGTTGAAAATATTGTTGAGGAATACTAAAAATACAAAAATCAGAATATATTAAATAAAACACAATCCGGAAAAATAAATATGTTTTAAAAGAAATAAAATAAAAATAAAAATCAGAATTTTTGAAAGGAAAATACTTTCTGAAAATACATTCCGGAAAAGAATGTATTATGTAATTTCTTCTATTCCGGAAAAACCAGAATTTTGTATTTTTTCAATAAAAATTAATTTACTCTTTTTCTTGTTGTAATTTTTGTTTTTCTTGTAAAATCGTGGAATCATCAGCTTTCGCAGGTAATAAATTGTCCTCGTAGGAAAAACGTTCTTCTTGTTTTTTAACAAGAATAGAAGAGCGTGATAAAGGAGTGACAGAAGTTGGTGAAGGAATTTGTTCTTGTTGGGGTTTCTAATTTGAAAAATTATTTTAATTTTAATATTTTTACACCTCTAAAACTGTTGTTGCAGTTTCAGTAGATGTTGATGTTATTAATGGAGCCATACTTTGTTGTTGATCTTCTAAACTTACAGTATCATCAATTTGTTGTTGGGTTACTGTATTTGTATTTTATAAAGTTAATTGATTTACATATATATTATTGTAAACATTCCGGAAAATTTAAAAATATTTTCCGGAAATATAACAAACTATAAAATCAGAATTAAAAAAATACAAAAATAAGAACATTCCGGAAATATTTATAATCCGGAAAAATAAAATACATTTGTATTTTCTTATATTTCAGAATTTATTTAAAACAAGTTTATTCTTGCTTACGTTCTAATGGTTCCTGTGAAGCAGCACGGAAACGCTCTTGTTCAAGTTTGTGTACCTCTGCTTTCCAAGCCATTAAAGCATTTATCTCTTCAGCGCTCAATTTACGTTTTGAGCTACTTTTTCGTTCAGTTCTTGCCTTAATAATTAATTTTATTTTTTTATTCTTTTTAAATTAATCCACCTTATGTTCAACTTCTTTACTGGCCATTTCTAAAATTGTTTCAGCTGAAAAATCTTCTTCCTCTTCAGATGGCAATTTTAATAATTTTTTCTTTGATTTTTCACTCTAAATTATTTAAATTTAATTTTATTTTTAATCATTTCGAAACTTCGTTTTCATTCTTTTTTCCACGACGTTTATTCGCTTCTAGGTACCAGAAGAAGAATGCTGCCAACAATATAGTTCCAATACCTATACATGCACGGCTAAACATACTTAGTCCAAATAATACGACGACAGGCAAGGCCTTGTCGTCACTGCACTCTTCCCATTCACTAAAATGAATTTAAATCAGAATTTGTAAAATAATTAAATAAGAATTTATAAATACATTAAAACCAGAATTTGTAAAATAATTAAATAAGAATTTGTAAAAATTAAACCAGGACAATTAAATAATTTGTAAAAATCAGAATTTATAATTAGGTAGATAATATTTTGTAAAGTATAATTTATTTATTAAGAACCAGAACAAATGTAATTGTATTATATTTTCCGGAAAACACAAATTAAATCCAGCTGATACTTTAAATCAATTTCAGAAAAGAACACAAACACAATTAATAGTTAGTGTTCAAACAAAAAAAGGTTTAAGTAAAAGTTTTAATTAATTAATTAATGTTTTTAAAAATATTACAATTATATTTAATTAATAAAAAACACACTCTGGATCATAGCCAAGTTCTGGAGAGTAGACCATATTGGCTTGTAATTGACCCAATAAAAATGTTCAATAAATTACTAAAAATTAAAAAAATATTTTTTAATAAATTCGTTAAAAGTAAATTTTTAAAGAAAAATATTGGTATGTTTGTTTATTTTTTCTATAGGAAAAGAACAATGTCAGTTTAAAAATGTAAAAATAATATTTTTGGGTTGAGGTTAAAATTAAAAATAGTAAGAGTTGATTGAAGAAGAGGAAATCATGGGAAGGCTATCAAGTCAATAACAAATATTATTTTGTAAGTGCATTTGGTTGGATATAATAAAAGGTGATGAATTATATTTTTTATATTTTAAGCTAGAAAATGTTTTGGGGGAAATATATATATAAAGATTAAGCAATAGAAATAGGAGAGAATTTATGTATTTTTGATGTGTTTCATTATAAAAGATAAATCTTCTCATAAAATAAAGTATTAAATTGCCCTTTTAATTAACACAATATTACGATTTTTTATTATTATTTTTGATTGTCCAGCGAGGAGATTGTTGTGAAAAATAAAATTAAATTAAATCAGAATTTGTAAAGAAATTAAATCAGAATTTTTTAAGGAATTAATTTAGAATTTGTAAAGAATTAAATCAGAATTTGTAAATGTAAAGTAGAATTTGTAAAAATTAAACCAGAATTTTTTAAGGAATTAAATCAGAATTTTCTTTAAATATAAAATCAGAGTTTTTTTAAAATAAGTCAGAATACGATATAAATTAAAATGCGTTAATTATTTTAAAAAATTTAAACTCGCAGGGTTCTTCAAAAAAAATTTTTAAATGTTTTTGTAAAAAAATAAACAAATTACTCTCGCTTTTAACAAAGTCAAAATTTCTTTACTTCTTTCAGTTAAAAAATTATATAATTTTCTTTAAATAATAAGATCAATGTGTGCAAAAGTGTATGGATTAACAGAGATCAATAAATAAGCAACCAGCCTTCCCCCTCTCAAGTCCAAAGTAAAGAAAGAGCTTGAAAGAGGCTAAATCTTAAGAAATCTTGAAAGAATTATTGGGGGAATTATAATAAAATTATAAGTTGTAATTGTAAAATTAAAACCAGAATTTGTAAAATTAATGACAAATTTTAAATCAGAAAAATTAAACATGAAATAATAGTGATTAAATCAGAATTAGAAGATTTTGTGGAAAATAAAATAAATCAGAATTTGTAAATGTAATTGTAACAGAATTTGTAAAATAAAATATTTTAAACCAGAATTATATAAAATATTAAAATTCAAAGGGAATATTTTCCAAATAAAATTGATTATTCTTTTAATTCTCCCAATCTTTCCGGAAATCTTTTAAATGTCATAACTATTTTCTTTTTTTTTCATTGTCATATTACAATCAATTTAAAACCCTTTCTCTTTTTTAAACTCTTAAAATAGACAAAAATAAATCATCACATGTCGTCACATTTTTTATTTATCAGCTGCCCGATCATTACCAAATTTATTTTTTTTTAATTAAAATAATTAATTTAATTATAATATTTATTTAATTTAAAATTTAATTAAAATATATTATTAAAAAACAATTAAATTAAAAATATATTTATTCAATATTTATTCATTTAATTCAACAAAATCATTTGTAGTTGAGGGAAGTGGTCGAATTGAAAGTATTGGCATATGTAATTCTACACGCAAACTGCTAGGTACCCAAGCACATAATGAATAGAGGAATGGAATTATCTTTAAAAAAATTTAAAATTTATTTAAATATAATTTTAAAGAAAAATTAAAATTATTTAATGGTGAGGGACGTCTTTAAATGAGAAAATTTATAGAATCGTCAAATGAAAAGCTTAAACAATAAAATTTTGCAGAGATACCCTCAAAGGTGTTAACTAGCTCCTCTAAAAATTTCATAATTTTTGGTTAAGTATTCTGTATGTTATGAATTTTGAAAGAATAATAGTCGACATTTAAAGAATAATTGATAACTTTAAATTAAAAATTCTGATTTTTATTTTCTAATTCTGATTTATTTATTTAAATATTATAAAATATCTCCAAAATTTAATTCCAGTAAATTCTCAAATAAAATATTTACAAGCTCTTCAATCATTAAAATCCCCTCTTTTTTAATCTACCTGGTCATCTAACGTTACAGTCCAAACAAAATGTTGATCAGGCATAACATCCCAATGTTTAGTTTCATAACTAACATTTTCTTCATCTACATGTATTCTCAATGCAATAAAACTTTAAAAAATTAATTTTAAAAAATTAAAAAAAAATTATTTTTTCTCTCACAGTTGATCAAAAGCAATTAAGCCAGGCAAAAAAGGTTCTAATGTATTTGCAACCAATTTTGCCAATTGTTCGCAGACATCAAAAAATCTTGGTTGTAAAGCGCTAGGCCATTTACCGGGCAACATATTAATTACCTTAAAATTAATTGTAAAAAAATAAAAAAAATATTTACAGTAGCTAATCTAATAGCCCATTCAGTTGAATATTGGAAAAAATTCATTGAGGTTAATTGGCGTTGTAATTGAAGTCTGAAAAATAATTTTTACAATTAAAAGAAATTTTTTAAAATTTCTTTTTGTTAAGACTCAAAAGAATAAAAATATTTATTTAAGTTTTGTCTCTCTTCACACACTCTCTCGCTATTTGTCTGACTCCGGAAAATACATAGACGAATCATATAACAAAAATTTCCGGAAAATATGAGAGAGTGTGTTAAGCAATGTAAATGCATAAGAGACAACTCTATAGATTATTTTTCTTTTTCTCTACCCATATTGAAATTGTCCACCCAATTGTAGCCCATCAATTGGAGAAATTAAAGCACCACGAATTAACAAAGATGTAGAGTTATCAATTATTTGTTGTTTTTGTTCTATTCCCCCAATATATTGTACAACTAATTTTTGTTGTTTTTCTTGTTCTTCATCAATTTGAATTAAATTAATAGCTTCAAATGTTGCATTATCTTCATCGGTAATATTTAATAGTACTTTTACCAATTCCTTTAAAAAATTAAAAAAAAATTTAATTTTTTAAAATTTTTTTAATTTGGGTCAAAACACCTAAAACCTACATCCACCCTCAAAAAATAAAAATTAGCCTGACAATGAGATTATTTAGATTTAACAGGATGGGGCTTTGATTCCCTTATAGGAAAATAATAAAATCTTAATTTTAATGTAGGAAAGCATTATAAAAAATTTTAAAAAAAGAAACTGCCCCAAGATTAAAATTTTTGAATTAAGACGATACATTTACAATTAATTCTTCCTCAAATTCCCTTTTATTTTAAAATATTTTTAAAAAATAAAAATTAAAAACCTCCATTAATTCAGACTGTAATCGAATAATTAATCCATCCTCTACAACATTTACAACAAATTTTTCTCCTCCACAACTTTTTAGTGCTCCATCAAAAATAATAAAAGAAGCACTTGTTGCTATAAAAATAGATTTAAAAAAATTTTTTAAATTTCAAAATTAACCAGTGATGGGTGAATTTGGTTCTTTCATAAATATTGTTGTAGAAAAATGTTGTTGTTGTCCATCTTCAGAAGTTTTTTGTTCACATATCAAATGAGAATCAATCTTTGAATTAATAATTTTTTTTAAAGATTTTAAAGTTTTTGCGGACAAAACTTGCGGACAATTAGTTTTTCTAGAGTTATACCTTCGATTATTTGTCTGGGGTTATTAAAATAAACCTTAAGGTCCAAGAATTTTCAAAAACCGAAATTTGCGGACAATAAAGATATTTGTAAATTTTATAAAATCAAAAGTTTCAACCTGCATTTGTTGCTCTAAAGTAGATAATTCATTTAATGACCAAGCAACCATATTACGATTACTTTCAACTAGTGTACGAATCTAAAAGAAATATATTTATTAAAAAATAATTTAAAATTAAAAAAACCTCATCCCGAGCAGATTTAGGCAAAAATATTTCTGTTAAATTATTTTTAACAATTATTGAAGTATCAAAAAGTCGAGTCATTTGGTATGTCCAACCACGAAAATCATTCAAAACCTTTTAATAAAAGTATTTAAATTAATTTTAAATTTTGGGATTTGGCATAAGACTGGATTTTTAAAATTATTTCCGAAACTTAATATTTTTTTAGCAAAAGATAATAAATATTTAATTAAAGAAACAAAACATTTTTACTTTTAAAACACTAGATTGTACAATATCTTTGTTAAATACAGGTTGATCACGTATCACGTTAACAATTGGTGTTGGATATTCTAAAGAAAAAAAATTAGAAAAAAAATATTAAAATTAATAAAAATTTATTTTAAAATTCTAAAAAATGTCTTAAAATAAATCTTAAAGAAATTTTTTTGATTAATTTAAAATTCAAAAAAAAACTCACGACAGCTAACTTGTCCCAACCGCAATAATAACCTTAAAGGTGTACATCTCGCCCAAGCTATTTCTTCTTCACGTACCAAAACACCCAAAAGGAAAGGTCCTTTAGGACAGATTAGTTTATTCAAATACTAAAAAATTAATTTAAAAAAATTTTTATTTAAAAAATTAAAAAACCTCTTCCAAGCCTTGAGGTCTATAGAAATAAATTGCTTCAGTTGTATGTCCCATAAATATTCTCATATGTTTGTTTAAATAGTAGAGACGTTGAATACGATTATTACACCTATTTAAAATTTTTATAAAATATTTATTCTTTAAAAATTATTTAGAAGAAATTTTTAATAGTTTTATTGACAAGCAAAAAATTTTCTAATCCTAATTTTGTCTCTCTTATTATAATGCACTCTCTCGATTTATGTCTGGCCAATCCGGAAAAAACCGGAGATGAAAAAGAAGCATAAGAAAAGGGCTGACATATTCTCTACCCTTTTTTATAATTCTTCACAACTATTCCGGAAATTTTCCGGATTCTGGTCAGACACAAAGCGAGAGAGTGTATAACGCTGTATATTCGAATAAGAGAAAAATTATAGAAAAAACAATTTCTCAATAATTAAATATTTAATTAATTTAATTCTACCAACTTTCTAATCCCCATACGATGATCCAATAAATCATCAAAAGAATTTAAACAATCAAGAAATATTTGTTCAAATTGTTCTAAAACATTGAAAAATGCTGATTCTAATTGCTAAAATTAATTTTAAAATATTTTTATTTTTAATTAATTTTTACTTCTTGTACAGAAAATCTGTCCCTTTTAAACTCTATCACAAGCATTAATTCATCTACACCTATTGCTGTCATTCCATATG
The DNA here is from genome assembly GCA_000172435.1 of Meloidogyne hapla. Taxonomy (NCBI): domain Eukaryota; kingdom Metazoa; phylum Nematoda; class Chromadorea; order Rhabditida; family Meloidogynidae; genus Meloidogyne; species Meloidogyne hapla. The sequence goes on along the minus strand of ABLG01001119.1, from coordinate 1,974 downwards.
TTGTAAAATTAAGAATTTCAATTTCTTGTTGATTAATTTTAACTAAAAAAATTTTTTTTAATTTTTTAAATTTTTTTCTATTAATTTTCTTATTTAAAAAATTTAACAAAAAAATTAATTTTCTCTTTAACTAACAATTTTTCTTCCATTGGATTTCTACATGAAAATTCCGTCTCAATGCAATAACAACTGAAGAGGAGATTATTTCCTTTTTTATTCCTTCTTCTTCTTCCTCATTCTCTTCATTTAATAAATTATTAATTACTTTATCCATTTTTTGAAATAACATATCTTCACCATCAGAAGATACTACACAAACACGCCAACGATTAATATGTAGAAGACTTGTCTAAAAATTTTTAAAAATATTTTTCAGATAAAAATTTGGAAAGTTTGGTGATAATTTCTAATTTAGTGTTTTACTAATATTTATTAAATTTCTTTTTCTAATACCTGTTCCTCCAATAATTTACGTTCCTTTGTTCGTCGAGAAATCTTTTTTGGCATCTTAAAAAAATAAATTAATTATTTAAAAATTTAAAAAATTAATTACTTTATTTCCAGAGTGTTGTGAAGAGGTTGAAGATTCATTATTTAATGAACATTCTTCATTTTCTTGTATTTTAGAATTATTATTATTATTATTAGTTTCAGAATCAGAATTTTTGCTTTCTTTATTAATTAGCCAAGAATAGGGATTATTATCGTTTTTGTCTTTTTCTTCAGAACTAAAGAAAATAAATAAATTAAATCAGAAATTTATAAAATAAAACACAAAGTATTTATAAAACTAAATCAGAATAAATTAATATTTTAGAATCAGAAAATATTAAATAAATCAGAACAATTTAATTGAAAAAGAATAATATTTAAATCAGAATTCTTTTTACAATTTAATTAAACCAGAATTCTATAGTTATATTATTTTTCAGAATTTTTATAGTTATTTTTATTTTATAATTCTGTTTTATATAGAAGTTAATTAAATAAAAATAATCAGAAAAACACACCTTTCTAATGAAGTTGTTGTTTGTTTTAAATTCTGATTTTTGTCTTTTCCATTTGTTTTAAATATTTTAATTCTTTTAGAAGCAGTTTCACTTCCTTGACCGGGATGAACACCATCACGGAATTTTACACTTTTTTTATTCTGATTATTATTTAAATTTTCTTCTATTAAATTACTCGTTGATGTAGGTATTTTTGAGCATTCTTCATTTAAATTTTCTTTTTTATTTTTTTCTTCTTCAAAAATATTTTCTTCTTCATTTTCATTATTTTGACAATTATTCTGACTTTCCTCTTCATTTTTATTTAAATTATTTAAAATATCAATAGAATCACGTCTAGGAGGCTTCAAAAGTGATTTTATTGGATTTTTATTAATTCCATTTTCTTGTTGTTGATCTTCCAATTTTTTATTTTGTTCATCATTAGAAGAATTAAATTGATTGGTTGATGAAAAAGAGAATTGTTGTTGTTGTGCTATAGAAAAAAATATTTTCTGATTTTTTGAAATACATTTTTGTGTTTCAGAATTTTATTTCAACTAGATTTTGTGTTTTAACGTTTATTTTAAAATCAGAATATTTTAATTAAAATAAAGAAAATACAATTCTGTTTTTTATTAATAGAATAAAACAATTATTTAATTCTGATTTTTGTGTTTCATTCAAGTTGAAAAGAATTGTGTTTTTTAATTTTGTATAAATCAGTTGTGTTTTATCTAGTTTAAACCAAACAAAACACAATTATTTTTAAATTCTGTTTTTTGTGTTAAATTCTGATTAAATGTATTTTCTTCGAATTTATTAAATTAAAATTAATTAATTTTTTTTTAATTTTTCAATTCCCTTCATTTACTATTAAAATTTACCACTAGTTGAAGGTCTATTAATTTCTTCTTCCAAATTTTCATTTAATCTTTTCTCATATTCCTCAATTCTATCAAGTGTTCGATTACAAGGAGTACAA
>ABLG01001120.1:0-13738 GCA_000172435.1 Meloidogyne hapla | reverse complement strand
TTAATTTTGGGCTCGGATTATAAGGTAATGTTTTATTATTATCTTGTGGCGTAGAAAATTCGATATTATTATCACTAGTTAATGTATTATCTAAGTTATTATCTTTTTCTATTTCAATATCTGATTTATCACTTGAATCTGAAGATTTTGAACTAATTAGTTGAGCTTTTCTTTTTTGACTTCTTGTCTGTATACTGTATTTATTTTTATCTGACGAAATTTTTATATTTATTTATATTAATTATTTTATATTATTATATGTCTTTGACCAAATATGTCGATTAAACAAGATATCTATTAATTAATAATTCACCTTTATTATGTATTTTATATATTTATCTTTTATTTTATGTAGATATTATTATTTATATGAAGATATTTATTATTTATTTATTTATCCTTTATTTATATATAATTTACTTTAAAATTTCTTGTAAATACTTGAAGATTTAATTTACTAATTTATAACTATTAATCAAGGTTGCCAGGTCGTCCTCTTTGGACTTTAAGCTATATTTTCCGCAACCTCGGCAGTGGCTTGTTTTTATTAATAGTTCTATTATTTTTAATCCTTAAATTTTATGTATTTTTCGTTTTTATTTAATATATCGTTTTTGGAGTATTTTTAAAGATTATTTATTTATTTAGCAATTATTTATTTTAACTCCTCTTTAAATTATTTTATTTTTCTTTAAATCCTTTATCTTTTATATCTTTATTTATTATTCTCGTTTTTCGGTTTTTGCTGATGCCGATTAATATTCATAAATTTCTTCTTCCAAAATTAAATTAATCAAAAATATTATTTTTTTTTTCTTTTAAATTCACAATTAATTATTTATTAAAGATATTATTTGTTGAATAATTATTTAAGCAATTATTTTAAGTTATTATTGGAGATAAATTATTTTTATAAAATTAACTGATAGGAAAAATAATAAAATTAATAGCCAAATATGGGTTAATTTAAAAAATTAGAAAATTTTAAATTATTTGAAGAAATATTATTTTATATATTTATTTAAGGCTATTTATTTATTTATTTAATGGCAAATATTTTAAACTCTTATTTTTTGAAAAATATAAATTTAGTTTAGTTTGCTTTAAAAAATATTTTATTATTTATTTGAGAATGAATGTTCTTTTACTATTCCAATATATTTATATTTTTGATGGGAAGAAAAAAATGGGAGGGGTTAAAATATTTGAAGGAGAGAAGAGAGAGAAGGTAAGTAGGAAGTGCAGAAGAGAAAAGAGGGGCAAAATGTGCAGAAAATTTAAATAAGTTGATGGGCAAAAATTTAAATAAGGCAGAAAAGATTTAAAAGGGGAAGAGTGGGGGATTAAAAATGAAAAGGAGAAAAAAAAATATTTAAGTAAAAAGGAAAAAAAATTTAAATAAAAAGGTTTGGAAAATTTAAAATAGAAGAAAAGCCGATTTTTAAGAATAAAAGATTTGAGATGAAAAAAAAAATATAAAAATTTAGATTTTATTTAAAATAAAAGAATTGGAAAAAAAAATATTTAAATAGAAAAATGTTAAGATTTGAAAAATAAATTTTTAGAAAGGTGAAAGATTGGGCCGTTTATTTTTGCCACTCCATCTGCACAAAATACTTTACTTCTATTCTTTAATTTATTTAAATATTTTTTTGCACATTTTTATATTGCCTTTTGAAAAAATTTATCTCTTATTTTTATATGTTTTGCTCTTTTTATAAATAAAATGTTCTGGTTGATCAGGCCAGCTTTTATTTAGCAAAACACTTTCCCATTATATTATTTTTTTGAAAGGAGGGAAGCCAAAAAATATTTGAAATTAAATTATTTAGATTAAAGATTATCTTTATATATATACTGTATAATAAATATTTTTTATATTAATAATTATATTAAAATTAATTTTTAAATAAATATATAATAGTTTGATATTTTTATAATAAAAAAAAATTTATTTTTTTAATCCAAAAGAATATTGTCGACAATATTATATATAATTTTAGAAACCCAAAAGATTATTTTTGAAAATATATAAAAAAAATTTTGAGGGGGAAAGGGCCCGAAAAGATTTTGGGAAAGATTTAATAAAATATAATGTAATAAAATAATTATTTATTTATTTATTTATTAATCGCGCGATGTAAGAGATATTATTATTTTTTGAAGTGTTGGCAAAATAAATGTTAAAATTAATTTAAAAAATTAAATAGAAGTTACCTACAATCCCATCTTCCCTGTTAGCGGCACCATGTAATGGGGTTTGGGGGGTAGGGGAGATTTAAGGAATATTGGTTCCCAGGACCGCAGGTTCGACGGGCGCTCCGGTTGTCCTAGTCCATGACAGGACTAGGGCCGGAGCCCCGGATGGGATTTACCCCTAAGTAATTAAAATAAAAATATTAAAATTTAAGAATAAAATTTATTTAAATTAAATTAAAAACAAAAATATATGTTGGGAAGGAAGGGGAAAAAGTCAAAAGAAAAATATATCTTAATGAATTGTCCAATGGGGAAAAAAAAGGTAAAGCACGAAAAAGAAGGTGTCAAAAAGAAATAAAATTAAATTAAAATTAGGGCCACGCCCATTACAAAGGTTTTTTGAATTTTTTTGATAAAATCATCATTCTCTTCACAATTAAATTTGTAATTTCTTTCCTTTAGAATAGATTCTATGAAAATATTTGAAATTAATGAGGGGCATCCTTCTTCTTCTTTTGATTTCGAATAACATCCATCATGCATTTTGCAACAGCTGTAATTTATATACAGTCATCCCTCGATATAGTGAACCCCGATATAACATCGAATAGCGAACCTTTTATATGTCCCCCGACTATGATTTCTCTCTTAAATTACTCGATTTAATGAACATCTCAGTTTAACGTACTTTTTCTTCCGTTTCGTTATATCGAGGATTGACCGTATTAGAAATATTAAATAGGTACATTATAAATAAATATTAATAATATTAAATAAGTTGTTTTTGAAAAACAGTTATATTTTGTTACAAGCCCGACCTTACATATTTTTTTCATTTTGAATAAAATAAACCTACATATCAATATCATCAAAAGGAGTTCCTGAATCGCCCTTTCCACAACTTGATTAAAAAAATTTTACCTATAAATTTAATAAAAATCTTACTAGCATCCATAATTATTGTAATCACGAGGATTGCGTTTAATAGGACATGTGAGTTCTCTTTTGTTTGTAATAACTTCTGGTCTACCATTATTTTCCTCTATCTCACCGTTATTTACTTTTGTCCCACCGTTATTTATTAACGTGTTATCAGTATTTTGATAATCATTTGTTGTTGATTTTAATTGTTCGTTTTCATTTTGACTGTTTGGATTTTTGTCCTAATTAAATTTAAGGAATTTGAGTAATCCCTACTATTACCTATATAGAAAGGTGACAGAATTTTTTATTGATAATTAATAGATTTCCTAATATAAATACCTTGCATTCAACTTTGCTCCACCAAACTTTCTCTCCAAATTTATCTTGTGTGTTTGTGCCTAACATCATATCCCATTTTAATGCAAGAATTGCAGGGTAATTATCATTATCAGATACATATTCTGACATTTTTGCAGTAAATTCTGAACATTCTTTTGCCCAACAAGTAAAATACGAGAAAACATCAATTAATTGGCTTTTTACAAGCAAAAACCTTAAAATTTTATAGTTTGGTATATTCTTAATGATTTTTAAGAAATCTCTCCAAAATTTTTAAAACCAAACTCCTCTCCAAGAATATCAGCCCGTAATACCATACCACCACTTTTGTTAGTAAAAAGTACCCCATTCCATTCCATGCCACATTTTCCTTGTTCAACACATTTCTGACAAAGAGATTTTTTTGTTGGATTTTTCTTTTCAACCATAAAGCGTTCATGTGGCTTCCAAATGCTTGTCTTGTTTAATCCGAAATGGCTTTGATAGCATAGAAATTAATTGATAGCATAGAAAGTTAATTTCTTGATAGCATAGAAATTAACACTGAAATTAATTATTGTTACTCCTCTTGGCCCTCGTGTTCAGAAGGCAGAAAAAGAATTTTAAAAAATTCTTACCCTTCGCAATTTTCAATATTTTCACTGCTAACAATCTTGTTGCAATTTATATTAGATGTAGGGCATTCCAGAAATGGAGCAAGTTTTAATGATGAAATAATTATAGAAAAAATAATCAGAATAAACATTAATAAATAAAATTTAAAAATCATATTTTTATCTAAAAATGTTAATTTGAAAAAAAATATAATGGGATATAAATAAGGATTTACGAATATCATGTAATAGATATAGTACAGAAAGAAAGTATTGTGAGGGGCAGAAATAAAGATATTGTGAGTTATTATTAAAGAGGAATCATAGTTGGGACCTTTGAAAAAGTCCACTATAGTGAGAGTTTATTAAAGAGATTTTACTGTTCTATCTTAATTTCTAATTTAAATAATGCCTACATCCTTATTTTTAAAAACTTCTGATTTGTTAATTTAAAAATAATTTATCAGTGATGGAATTAAATAAAATATAAAAAAATTAACTGAAATAAATTAAATGAAATAAAAGTATTTATTTTTATGATTAATCATTGAATATTGAATTAAATAGTGAAATATTTAAATTACATAATGAATTTTTCAAATATTTTAGTCATAAAATTATATTATTTTATTAAATAGATAAAATTAGATTACAAATATGCATCTAATTTAAAAAATATAATTAAAAAAATTTTTAAATAAAAATAATGTAAGGGTTATTATTATTTTTAATTCAAGATTAAGTTGAAGCTGGAAATTACACCGATTGTGTTAAAGTTATGGCACTCATATTAATGACAAATCATACATAATAAATGCTGAAGAATCTTTACTAAATGAGAACTAAGTTAAAAATGATAGGAACAGCCTACATAAAAGACCCATTTTTAAGTATATAATTATTTTCACAATCCCTTACCCCATTCAATTAGGTTGCTGATGACCCTCTTTTACGAAAAAATTAGTTCCTAGTTTTATAGTTATTGGGATCAGATACAATTTTATAAACTTATTTTCATAATACTTTACCCCACTTGGTTCTGAATTTAAGTTGCTTTAGTTTTCTAGAAATAATTTCCAAGTTTTCTTAATTTCTGGAATTTTCTATTTTTATATTCAGATACACGTCCTTCAAATATTTATAACTTTATTCTAAAAATATCTAAATTTATTTAACAAATAATCTCTATCAATTTTTAACTAATTCTTCCTATCAATGATACCTTTATATTTTAATCAAAATCTTCAATTAAATTCAAGGACAGAATTTAACATTATAATTGACCTGTCCTCCATTTGTACAAACAAATGTTGCCTTAGGATCATCATAAGGGTAAAGATATTGTGTAGGGCATTCTTTGTTTTCTATTTTATAGACGTTATAATTTTTAAAAAAAGGGTTGCATGTTTCGGGTTTATCAAACTGTTTAGTAGTACAACAATATTTAGGTTCTTTAAAAGCTGCGCAAGGGCTTAGGATTCCAATTATTTTCTGTGAGTTAAAGAATTAATTTAATTATGAGTTTATTATGGTAAGTAACCCAAATTACCCCATACTTATTGCTAACAACTAGTGTGGGGCAAATGGCTTTTTTCGGTATTCGGTATTTCGGTATAATACCGATACCGAAAAATACCGTTTTTTCCAAAACTGGACCGGTACGGTATCGGTATCGGTATACCGGAAAAATACCGATACCGAAAAATACCGAAGAAAAATTTCCGGTATACCGGCCGGTATTCGGTATTTTCAAAAAATTGTTAAAAATAACAAAAATTCCGTTTTTTCACTTTTACATCATTTATCATGTTCTAGCTACTTGCTTTAAATATGTAGCAGGTATAACGAAGCAGAAAGATTAAAAATAAAAAAGAAAATCTTATCTATAATTTTTTTAAAATAATTTTGTAATTAATTGGAACAATTGAAGAAAATCACATTAAAATAATGTAAAAATGCTTTAAAATTTTTATCTGCATATTTAATTATCAATTTGGAACAATTAACAATCAACTAGGATTAAACTTGTAATTCTACTTGTCCTAAGAATCGCGATTTTAGCGCCGCAGGCGAGAATTTCGGAAATTGAACCTTTCATGTTAAAGGAAAATTCTCTTTTGAAGCGCCGCAGGCGAAATTTTTCGATTTTTTGATTGACAAAGGCACGGAAAAATCGCATTTTGGTCCTAAATAGGACGCATTTTGGTCCTATTTTAAGGTATTTCCAATACCGAAATACCGGAAAATACCGCGGTATTTTTAACTGGACCGGTACGGTATCGGTATCGGTATACCGGAAAAAAATACCGCGGTATACCGTACCGTGCCGAACACTACTAACAACAAGTGTCGAAAAATATTTTTCTTTTAAGACAATGGTATTTTTGAGGCTCTGGGCCAGATTATGCGTCCCAATATTTAAATATTAAAGTTTCCATTGATTTCAAAATTGGGATTGGGTTTTGAACATAATTTTGTGGTCGGGACTTACTGCAAGTTCAACTTGCCTATCTATTAGCTTATTCATATAAAATTATTAAAGTGATAATGGGTTTTCTAAAATTTTTCATAATTGACTATAACTACCCAAAATTTAGTGAATAAGCCAAATAATGATCACAGACACAAGAAACGTAACCAACACCAACATTGAACTCCATGGAACTCCAATATTTAAATTTAAGGGATTCATAAATCTTCATGGGACGCATAAAATGTTCCAGAGCCTATTAGATTCAGTATATACTAGGCTAAAGAATACATTAGTAATAATTTAGTATTTTCAAAATTTAAAGTGTTATTTTAATATTAAGTCATAAAGATATTTTAAGTTAAGCTTACCCCATTATTGTCCTTTTTGACCATTTGTGCTGGCAACTTGGAAGCAACTTTTGTTAGATCGCAACTATTAATATTTTTGCATTTTGGTCCCTTTCCTCCAATTGGAACAATTTCTACGGGTATATTGAATCCATCAACTAAGCTAACATCATAGAAATCGCCTTCTTTAGCACCAAAAGTGATTTCGGCTATTGACATTGGTGGTTCTCCGCCAGTTCCTTTACATTCAATACCACGCTAAAAGTTAAGTTATTTGAATGAAATTTTATTTTTATAAACTTGACGCTTAAAGTTATTAAAAATGTTTAGCTTTTAAATGTTTATTCTCTTAATAATTTCAAAACTTAACTTAAATTCTACATTTAAGCATTAGACTTTTTCTTATTTTCTAAATAAAACACAAACTCCTCTGCAAACTCCTGTTGTACAAGCAGTTGCGTCTTTATTACACCCTGTTCTTGCCCAAATTCTCAATGCTGACGTTGTTCTATTGACAGTGAACGGAACGCTTTGTCCTTTATTTAGAGCCGCGCTGCCTCCATTTTTAGGAACAGTTTGTCCATGACCAACTTGATAAGCTGGCCATATCGGATAAGGACAATTGTTGAATACAGTAACCTTTGGATTAGCTTAATAAGAAATTATTAAGTTTTTTGTGGGTAATTATCTGTATATTATCACCGAATTGTATATATTTACCGAATCTTTTTGGGAGATTGAGAATGATTTGGGAAGTTTCCTTTTTGGCAAGAGAAAATCCCATGATTCTGAAGGATATTTTCTTTTTGTTTTTTTCGGATGAATGAAATTTCGTTCATTAATTTTTTCACAAACCTTTTACATAACTAAAGTAATTCAATAATATTACAAAAAAGATTGAAGATACAATCATTGTCATTTTAATAAAATTTTATTTTTTAACTTTCTAAATTTAAATTGTAAATAATTAAATGAGAATTTATATTACTTATAAATCTTCTAAAAATCTAAAAAATTCTAAAAATAAATCCAAAATTCACTATTATTATAGTAAGTCGTCCTAACCCGTCCAAATAGCAAAATATTGAAAAGTGATTTATTCCGGGAATTTTGCAAGCGAGGTTTTTCTTGTGGATTTCCGGGAATTCTTGAGTAAATTTTATCAATTATGTAAAAATCTAGCTAATATTTTAATAAAAAAATATTAGAGAGCTTAAAATAAAATGTTAAATAATTATTGGATATTAAATATTTATTTTTATTATATTAATATTTTAAACACTGATATTGTAGCAGTTTGAGTTACAGCTTTTATACTCACCTTGAAGTGCTGATAAAAAATTAGAGGAATGGTTAATTTATTAAAAATTTTAAACAAAAATATTTGTTCAAATGTAACTTTTCACTTAATTCTTCATTTTTGATGTGAAAAAGTGCATTTTTAATAAATAATATATTTTTATAAATAACAAAAAAAATTTAAAATATTCAAAATTTCATAAATTGCACTTTTTGTTTATTTAATTAAAAATGTTTAAGTTAATCAAAATTTTAGATTTTGGTTAAAATCAAAAAGAAATTTTAAAAATTTTAATATTGTTTCGTTACATATATTTCGATTGAGAGATTCAACTAAGTGTTTGAAGAAGCCCCAAGTGTTGAGAAGATTTACAAATTTTTAATAATTTTTATTAAGGAAATCATACCGAAGCTAAACAGAATATTAACAATATAATTATACCATCCAAGCTTATCGATTTAAATATTATTATGTTATTAATTTAATAAGTTAACCTTATATACTAAGGTTATTTCCACATCAGTCGTGAAACCCCAAAAGGATTTAAGTAAGTATACAGGAAATAATGATTTCTTAAATAAATTCTCCGACTTAAATTACCCCCTATAAACACTGAAATAAAACAATCCATTAGAATAAACGATTAATGTCCGTCTATCAAGGCTGGCCGCATCTGGAATTTTCCATCCGCAAGGAGGAAGAAAATTAGGAGGAAAAAATCAGTGCTGCTGGCGAAAATCATTGAATTTTAAAAAATCTCAACTAAAAATTCCAACTTTCATCTTAGGTTCGGAACGGGATGCAATTTATGGGGATTTACTCTAATCTCTAAGCATATAAGAGTAAACTAAGTGATATTTTAGTGTACTAAGTCTTTAGATTAAAGCATTGAATACTTAATTCTTTTTTAATTTTTTAATAAGCTAGACCCCGAAAAATTATCATTTACCTAATTTTATATTTTCATCTTTAAATGACAAGTTTTTAGAATCAGTTTAACATTTTATTAAAAAATAACTCAATTTATAAAAAATATTTAAAATATTTTTAATAAATAATAACCTTTAAGATTTCACATTTGGGAATGGAAAAGATATTAGATTACTTTCGATTCCACATTCATTCGTTCCACGACGCATTTTGAAAAATCCTTGCTCTCCCCAGCCTGTACCCCATGAATTTTTGATTAACCAATAAGGAATTTCTTGGCGTCCACAAACTTGAGTGCCATATCCAATAATTTCAACTACATGGTTTTCTTGAAATCTGGCACTGGGAGCTTTCTAAAATAAAATTTTAAATTAGCGGTCTGTCTCCCCCTTCAACCTCCACTTAAGATTTTATAAAATGAAAAAATAAAGGATCCGGGTTTGTATATCTCTTGATCTTCGAGCTGATGCGAATATGCTAAAATTAAAGTGATGGGCATTAACTTTTTACCACATAAAGACCTCCCCTATTCTAACAATTTGTTTGGTATTATGTTATTAGGCATGGGGGGTGTGGAGGTAAATGCAAAATTATTTTATTAGATAACTTACATAATAAACTCCTCCTTTGTGTGCTTGAATATCTGAATAGATTCCGAATATACCAACAATTGGTCCATTTGTTTCAAGTTCTGTCATCATTTTTTGTACAGTAATACCATTTCCTGACCAATATCTATATCCTTTCACTAAAATAAAAACCTCTATTTTATACATGGAAATTTTTGGAAAATTACAGGAAGTTTTATCTCTGGGATAGGCTATATTCCAGTTTGCGGTACATGCTGTGGCACAACGTGGTAAAGCAGCATTCCCAGCAGGTGAAAACGGGTAAGGCTTGCATCCACCTTTAGAAACGTAATCACCGCCCGTACACACTCCTCCTTTGTTGTACATCCATTCCCAAACTTTTACAGGATAGCCTAAGACGCAGTTTCCAGCACCAGAACAAGAAAGAATATCAAGTGCCGAAAATATATAGTTTGCATTATTTGGAGTTTTTTTGTTTTGTTTTAATCGTTCAATACATTGACGGTCTGTGAACGTAGTAGAAGTGGAGACAGCCCAGCAACTTCCACAACGACCTTGATGGTGAACTCTGTTGATTATCGGAGCACAATCTGCCCATTTCTCTCGTGAACTAAACACGTTTTTGAATGTACAAGTTGCCCTTTTATCTCTTGGATGTTCTTCTTCATTATATGTTTTGTTTTTTTCTACAGGATATTCTTCTATAGGCTCTCCTAAAGGTGGTCCTTGTGGAGGCTCTCCTTCTTTTCCAGCTCCTACAGGTTCTCCTGGAGGTCCTCCTATATGTATTATAGGACCTGCCTCTGGAATCTCTCCTTCCTGAAAATCTACATCAGGATTATCCAATACCTCTATTCCAGCTCCAGTAAGTTTTAATTGCTCCTCTTCTGGCAAGAAATGAAGTAAAGTCAATCCAACCTCTCTAGTTTCGTCAATCTCTTTTTTAAGATTAGTCAATGCTTCTACTTTCTCTTTAATAGTTTGAGGACTCAATTCTATTCCATATGAATTTTTGATTTTAGTTACTATATCAACAACTTCTTTAATTTGTGGTGCAGGCAAAAGATTGCCAAATAAAAGTTTAAGAATAAATTCAAGTAAACCTCCAATAATTTGAGCAGAGGAAAAGGAAGTAAAATTTAATAATAATAAAATTGAAAAGATTATTATTATTTTCATTGTTTATATCCCTTAAAGTAAAACGTACTGTTTATCCTCTTATATACCAAATGACATATTAATTAGTAAAAATTGAAGGACTAACTACTAGTGTAGTTCAAAGCTTGTATGGATTTTAAAAAATTGTTTTCGGTTTTTGTTTTTAATCAAATATAGAAATAGAAAAATCATGTTTCTTTAATTTACGGCCGTTGGCTTTAAAATTTTAGAAATCGGTCTAACATTACTAAATTTGTTTTCAAAATCTTGAACTACTCTAGTAGTTAAACCCCTCCAAGTCGTCAGAGAGGGTATAACAGCTTACCCTACACCTTGACTGTAGGGTATTAAAAAATAGTGTCTGTCTTTTAAGGTTCATTAGAGGCTTATTTAAAAAGGGTTAAAGATCTCTAAGAGTAATTAAAAATAAATTATTGAAAATATAAGAATTTAATTTAATGGTCTGTCTTGTTGTTCAGTATCTTCATATTTATATTCAGTGTTTTCAAGTAGAATGAGTCACAAATTACGTGGCAAACATCAGCAAATTAAAGATTATTTTTATTTAAAAAATATCTCTTTCTATATTTTTACAAATATGTAAATATTTTTAAATAAATAAATATATTTTTTCATTTTTTTCCGAAACAATTTTAAGACGTTTTTGTTGTTGGCAGTTTTGTTATTAAATGAAATGATAAGAAGAGGAAGTAAAATAATGCAAATATTTTTTTGATTTTAGATATTATTTTCTCGAATATTTTAAATAAACATATCTAATTTTAAAGCGTTTCACATTTATTATTGTTTGCTTAAAGATTTAAAAAAGCTAAATATTTTGTTTGCTTAAATACCGTAAATCCTCTAATTGAACGCAGCCGCTCTATTTTTCAATATCCTATTTGAGGGCCGCTCTAATAGAGGGTGCCGTTCAAATAGAAGGGCCGTTCAATTAAAGGATTTACGGTCTACGGAAACATCGTCACAACACTTTTTTGTGTGAACGATAAAACCTATTGTCTTATGGAACTATGGCCAGGGTCTATGCCAAACTATAACATTTTAATAATATGGTTATTTGATGGTTTATCAAAAAACAATTAAAAATCCACTTTTATGACAAGATGCTAATGCGCCGATTTTTTTGTCCGCAATTGTCACATCGTAACGATTTTTATTGAAAAAAGCAATTTCTTGTTTTATAAATAAATTGTTTAGAAAAGATTTATAATATGTAAATATTCGCTATCGGACCAACAATTTTCAATTCTACTTCTTAAGGTGGTCAACATTATCACTTACAAAGGGAACCCTCCCAGGTTGTTGTGGCGGGTCGCTTAGGTCCTGGGAGAAAAGTTGTAGATCATGATGGGTTTCTATTATAAAATTTTTATCCTAGCTGCCCAATCGACATGTGGGCCAAGTTATGGCCCTCAAAGTGCCAAATTTTGCCCTATTTTCCTCCATTTATTATATAATTAATTAAAAATGGCTTATATTCAGGAACAGTTGTGGTGAAATGTTATCGTGCATATTTTTTCATGTAGGTTCGAATCCTTTCTTTGCCAAATTTTTTCTTTTTTCTATTTTTTCAATCTTTATAAATTTTAATTGTATTTTTCATTTTTAAAATTATTTTTTTTTAATTTTTTAACCACAAAAAATTTTTTTTTATTTTCAATTATTTTCAATTCTACTACTTAAAGACTTCAATTTTATCGTCTATTCGTAAATTATGATTAGTACTAATCATTAGTAAATTATGAGGCAAATTATTTTCAATTCTACTACTTAAAGACTTCAATTTTATCGTCTATTCGTAAATTATGATTAGTACTAATCATTAGTAAATTATGAGGCAAATTATTTTCAATTCTACTACTTAAAGAACTTCAATTTTATCGTCTATTCGTAAATTATGATTAGTACTAATCATTAGTAAATTATGAGGTAAATTATTTTCAATTCTACTACTTAAAGACTTCAATTTTATCGTCTATTCGTAAATTATGATTAGTACTAATCATTAGTAAATTATGAGGCAAATTATTTTCAATTCTACTACTTAAAGACTTCAATTTTATCGTCTATTCGTAAATTATGATTAGTACTAATCATTAGTAAATTATGAGGTAAATTATTTTCAATTCTACTACTTAAAGACTTCTTTTTTTTCGTCTATTCGTAAATTATGATTAGTACTAATCATTAGTAAATTATGAGGTAAATTATTTTCAATTCTACTACTTAAAGACTTCAATTTTATCGTCTATTCGTAAATTATGATTAGTACTAATCATTAGTAAATTATGAGGTAAATTATTTTCAATTCTACTACTATAAAGACTTCAATTTTATCGTCTATTCGTAAATTATGATTAGTACTAATCATTAGTAAATTATGAGGTAAATTATTTTCAATTCTACTACTTAAAGACTTCAATTTTATCGTCTATTCGTAAATTATGATTAGTACTAATCATTAGTAAATTATGAGGTAAATTATTTTCAATTCTATTACTTAAAGACTTCAATTTTATCGTCTATTCGTAAATTATGATTAGTACTAATCATTAGTAAATTATGAGGCAAATTATTTTCAATTCTACTACTTAAAGACTTCAATTTTATCGTCTATTCGTAAATTATGATTAGTACTAATCATTAGTAAATTATGAGGTAAATTATTTTCAATTCTACTACTTAAAGACTTCAATTTTATCGTCTATTCGTAAATTATGATTAGTACTAATCATTAGTAAATTATGAGGTAAATTATTTTCAATTCTACTACTTAAAGACTTCAATTTTATCGTCTATTCGTAAATTATGATTAGTACTAATCATTAGTAAATTATCAGGCAAATTATTTTCAATTCTACTAC
>ABLG01001122.1:0-41439 GCA_000172435.1 Meloidogyne hapla | reverse complement strand
ATATGCGAAAATAACCCTTTTCATATATGAAGTTTAATAAATATTATCTACATTTATTTACACAAAGGTCTATTCTAATAATTCGACCAAATAACAAATAAAAGCCTTTATAACTAAATATGCGAAAATAAACATTTTCATATATGCAAAAATCATGAAAAGCTGTCAAAAAATGTAAAAAAACTTAAAGTACATAAAGAAAGAGAACTATTACTTTAATCTGTCTAATTAAAAAAAATAACCCTTCTTTAACAATATAACGTATAAAAAACTGTCTATTGTTCTAGATTTATTGTTCTAGATTTATATTAAAATTAAATATAATGAAATCTCTAAGTAAAGTGAATCTCTAATTGATTTGTTCTTAACTTGTTCACAAAATAAAGAATTATTCTTAAAAATACCTTCTTATTTTAACTACAGGATATTATTTTAATGTTCCTTAGTGGGGATTTAACTTCTTTTCCATATTTTGACTCTTTCTTTAAATAATTCCCGTGTCCGTACAAAGGATCCAAAGTACAAAGGATCCAATAACCCAAAATAGTACAAAGGATCCAATCAGCAAAATGGTACAAAGGATCCAATCAGTCAAATTGGTACAAAGAATCCAATGTACAAAGGATCCAATAACCCAAAATAGTACAAAGGATCCAATGGAATTAATTTTTAATCTTTTAGTACTGTGCCGTGTAGGTACCGTGCCGTGTATGTACCGTGCCGTGTATGTACCGAACACGTCCAAAAGGACGTCGGCTTTCACCCACCATGCATGACATGGTCAGAAGACCACATCTGAACACGGTTACACGTGTTTCTGGCCTATTCCACGGCCTTTTTATAATTTAATTTCCAAATTAAAATTGGAATTAGAAAATTGAAAAATATTCCCTCGAATTCCCTCGAATTTTGCAAAAATTAAAAAAATAAACGTAGACCACAATTTGTGGTACGGCAACACAAACGCTGTTATCGGAAACAAAAATAGCAACTCGACTCAACTGGCCTGAAGAAATAGCGTTAGTTGCCAAAGAAATTCATTGGATCCTTTGTACTATTTTGGGTTATTGGATCCTTTGTACAGGAGCCATAATTCCACTTTTTATAATTATTCTGTTCGGCACCTTATATTCCTTCAAAATATTAATTTTATAATATTTAAATTTTTAAAAAACGGAATTTTTTGAGGATGAATTTTGTAGCTTGTGTGTCCTTTTCTAAATTTTTCTAAATTTAAAAATTACTAAATTAAAAATTTTTTCCATATTTAAATTATTTTCTCTTCAATATTTACTCACATTCTTCAATTAAAATAAATTATAAAATATATTAAGTTTATTTTATAATTTAACTAAAGACTAAAGAATGCTGCATGGCTCGAACCAATTTTTTAATTTTTTAACACGCGTCAAAGCCGTAAACTTTTCTTGGCTTTTTATTTATTACCACGTTGCTTATAAAAAAAGATTTTTTATTCACGTTTACAGTTGAATAAATGAGGTAAAATTTGAGTTTATTTAAAATAAATCAAATAAAAAATTTTAACCACATTTAAGTTTTTATCTTTTTTTGTTTTAAAAATTGAAAATCACATTTTTATATAATATTCTTTATTACCCTGGATAATTTTAAATTAAATGGTTTTTCTAATTAAATTATTAGATATCTGTACTATCTAATCTAAATAAAAGACATTTAACCGATATCTTGTCTCGAACCGTCTCTCCCTTTTGCCTCCTTTTTCCCCATTATGGAGAACAGACAAAATAAATTTTCAGTGCTCTCGGCGGTCTTAAATTTAAAAAATTTTCCTCATTTTTATGGGGCCACGCCCTACTTAGTGTTTTTGTAAGGGCCATACTAGTTTCTAGAAGTACACCTTTTATTCATTCTATTATGTTCATGCTGTGGAAAAATTCATTGGATGGGAGATGGAATAGAACCATCATGGAAAGGGACCCAGACCAGAGCACAACCGACTGTGCCACCATCCAACCCGATGATGGGTTATTTTTATTCATTCATATTTTTCTGCAAGTACGGACACAACACATTCCACAGCAAGTTTGTTAAAGTCGAATTCTCTTCGAGCTGAGCCGATTGATATCAAAAATGAACCAAACTCAATATGACTTTTTTCGTTTATTAGTTATTATATAGGTATTATCTACAATACCTATATATTGGCAAACTTCTAAGCAATATTTTTAAAATTATTTGATAAAAAATAGTCAAATAATTTTAAAAATATTGATTAGACGGGAGACGGGATAAACCGTAATTTTTTTTAGTAATTTTTTTCTAATATAAAAAAATTATAAAACTTATCTTATAAAACCCGTAGCTGCTAAATAATAAAGAAAATTATATAAATAACATATTGAAAAAACTTACTCTGTTCCACGTTATCTTTGAACCTTAAAATAGAATTTAAATTAAATATATTAAAAAAATTTTTTTTATGTTTATACAGATAAACAAATAATCGAAACAAAAAAATTTTTAAATTAAAATTATTTTAATTTAATAGAATTAAATATTTAAAACAAAAAAACATTTTCTCAAATCTATTCTCTAAATAAAATTTCTATATAATTCCTCTTCTTCTCTCATACTCTCTTTAACTATCTTTCTCACTCATATTCACTCTCTTCATAATGCCAGCCTTATCCAAGTTTTAAAAAATAATAAAAAATTTTAAATTTTAAATTTAAGAAAATGTCATTTTCTGGATTTTATTTAATCCTTACATTATTTTCCTTAAATTTATTAAATGTCTTGGGCCAACAAAAGTATGATTGTAATAAAGAGCCTACTTATGGACTAAAAACTTTGTGTAAAGAAACTATAAAAAATATAATTTTGGGTGAGCAAGCTGAGGTTTTTCGATAAAATTTTTATAATTTTGCCCTAGCGCAACTTTCAATTAAAACTAATATAATAAAATAATTTTAATTATTTAAGGCATGCGAATCAAAGAGACATTAAAAATATGCAAATATGATACAATTTGCTGTAAAAATTTTTAAAGAATATTTGAATAAAAAATAAAATTTTTTAATTAAAAATATTAATATAAAAATATTATTAAAAATATTAATTATACAAAACTGGCATGGACTTAGAAATATGAATATATCCTTCCAATAATTCCTTCACATAATTCAATGTTTAATCATTTTTGATTGAATAGAAAGAGGAAAAAGGATGCTCTGACCATTATGAATCCTCATAAAAGGAAAGGATTAATTTTGAGACTCAAATGGAGAGGGGGTGCTATATCAAAAAAGTACCCTCACCGTTTCAGTCTCGACCTTTTCAGTCTCGCCGTTTCAGCAGTGTTGCGATCTCCAAAACAACGAAACATGGCGCGCAAGCCAAAAACCCTGAAAAATAGCACAAAAATGCGTATAAGATTGTTATAAATATAGATTGTTATAATAAGATTGTTATAAATAAATATATTTGCATTAAATATTTATTTTGCATTACATGTATTACTTTGTTTTTTTGGCAACAAAGTAATACATGGTCGTTAAATTTTTCAACATGGTCGTTGAAAAATTCAACACAACACATTGACATTTGAACAGACCACGTTTTAGTCGTCGGAAAACATCGGACAGAACATCGGAAACACACCGTACATGGTTCCAAACTTATATAACAACAAAAAATCTATTCCCTTCGTTAAGTCAAAATAAAAAATTATAAGCAATGCGATTTATGTTTAATTAATTTTAAATGACGGAAATTTTCCCAAATATCTTTGTGAATCTTTTTTTAAATCTTTCTTCATTTTTATTCTTATTCCATCCAATATATATCTTCTTAATTAACAAAGTTTACAAAAGTTTTCAAAGAAACTTTCTGAAATATACCAAGTAGAATAATCATAACTCAGTACATCACTTAATGATAAATTTATATGGCATTTTCCATCACTCATCTATTTTAAAAATAAAATTATTAAATTAAAAATTAAAATATAACAACTTTTCCGTTATTTCCCCCCGTTTTCTTTTCCCGTCCCCTTCTCTTTTTCCATTACATCATTTAATTTAACTATGGTACACATTATAGTAAAGGATTTGTACTTCTGCATTTCGGGACCTATGGCCACTGGGTCTCTTGGTACATTAGCCTACTCATTCATAATTTGGCTCTTTATAAAATTTTTTCTTCATCTATTTTTAATTATTTAAATAAAACGAAAATATGAATTAAAGACCAACGTATCTACAAAGACCCAGTGTTTTAGGTCCTGAAATGCTGAAGTATAATAAAAAACACAGAGAAATCCCATATTGCTGTCTCTTATAAATTAATTTAATACATTTTTGATAAAGGAGAAGAGGAAGGAAAGGAGAAAAAACTCGAAAGTACCAACTTAAAAGAAAATTACCAACCTTTCTAAGGAATTGTTCTGGATTAATAACAATATTTGCTTTCTTTTTAGTATCTCCAACAGTTAAAGTCATTGATGGCATTTTTTTTAATATTCTCTTTTTCACACGCCTTATTAGGTAATATATAATCAGCATCATAAATATCATCATCTTCATCCTTTGATGCCTTTGTTGCATTTAAAATTTTTATTATCTGAACAAAAACACTTCGTGGCACAATAAATCGAATGTCTTCTTTAAAAATATTTATATTTTTAGCAGTATCAGTATTTAGATTATTATTTCCAAAAGTTAAAGATTTTATATTTAAAGTCATATTATTCTGCTTTGCTAAAGTAATGCAAGAATCAACATTTTTATCCGTTGTTGACGTTAAATAAGAACGAAAAATGAATGGAAAAATTAAAATTATAAAAATAATTTTCATTATATTTTTTAAAAATATATTTTAGAAATGAATAATTATTAAATTGAAAAAATTAAATATTCGCTAAAATTTACCCTCAAAAACGTAAATCAACTAAACAAATAATTTAAAATTAAATTGTAAATTAAATTTTAAATTATTAATGGTACGTTTCTTTGCGACGCGTCTTTTGCGCCGGCATCGTAAAATTTTAAAAATGCATTATCAAGCATTAACAATTACTTCATTCTATAAATTGTTTCTATATTTTTAGATTTTCTTTCAAATTTGTTTTTTATTTTGAAAAAAGAATATTTTAAGCTTTTTATGCATTTATGCGCATATTTTGAGAAGTTAAAAGTACCAATGGTAATACTCATGTATTTTTCTTTTCTTTTTCTTCCTTCGTTTCTCCTTTTCTTAATATGTATATTCTGATATAATATTCTGAAAATAAACTACAATAAAAATTTAATATTTTAATTTTTTTTAATTTTATTTAAACAGTTTAAATATATTATTTTTTAATTATATTTTTACGAAATTTAAATTTAAAAAATTTTATAATAAATTATTTGCTCAGCAAAATAAAATTAAAATTTTATAACTATTAATAAATTAAATTAAATTTAAAATTTATTAAATTTTTACAGATTGTCTTATTTTTTTAATTTTATTAATTTTATAAGAGTAGCGACGGCCTAAATTCCAACACACAGTTGAAATAATCCCATTTCATATGGAAAAAAATTCAGATTTCATTTTTATTTAATAATTAGTAAAATAGTTTAAAAACTAAAAAATAATAAATAAATAATAAAATTTTTTAGTGTGTAATCCATTCTTATGAATTTTTTACATCAGAAGTGTTTCTGGTTATTTCATTTGGTTTTCATTGGTTATTCATAGGGTTGCACCCAGTACCCCGACACAAAATCCCGACCAAAATCCCTAATGTATTTTTCAACCCCGGAACTTTTTCGAACGATATTTTCATGATTTTTCGGGATCATCCCCGACCCGAACCCCGCACATAACTAAATTCACGGCTGACCCCGAACCCCACCCGACAAAAATTGAAAACCCCGAACCCCGACATACCCACCCCCGAGCGTTCGGGGTGCAACCCTAGTTATTCATCAATATTTCAACTGGTTATTTATTTCAACTGGTTTGTTGAATTTTGAAAAATTTTGAAAGACCTGCTCTTATCTTTAAAGCTTATCCCAATGCTCTTACAAATAATTAATGATTTTATTGACATGAGGGAGTAGACGAAGGATTAATGAGGTAAAATACTCAAATTACTCAACTTTCGGATTTGGGGACCTCTGTCTAATTAAATTTTCAAAATTTTTAATTTTATTATTTTTTTGCAGATCCTTGTCTAAATGGTAGTCGGGTGAAAGGAACATGTATTTTACAATAAAATTTAGAATCTAGTTTAAAAAATTCAAGAAATTTAACAAAAATATCTAACAAAATTTAAAAAGTTCTTCAAATAATTTTCTTAACATTCTGATTAAATTTAATATTATATTTATAAAAAATGGCAATTATTTAATAAAGTGCATTTATTTAAAAATTAATAAAAATAATTTTTATTTTTAAATTCATTTTAAATTTACCGTCAGTCAATAAATAGACTTTATTAACAAAGTGCTAGAGTCGCTAATAGCTTTGAGGATTGCGAAATTAAAGAGGGCAATATGGGTAGACATTGGCAATTTAAATAGCTATTTTATACATATAATTTAACATTTATTATTAAAAGAAAATTTTTTTAATACAATAAAGGTTATGCTTGTCAAATTTAATTTTAAAAAATTAATTATTTTATTTACAATTTTATTACCTATTTTGGTAATTTATGTCAACGGAACGGGGAATGGAGATGAATCACCTAATCAACGTGAAGCAAGTCCTACTAGAGGTAATTCATCGCAACATGAAGAAGGAGTTACTCGAGAAAGAAGTAGAAGCCCTCCACATAGAAGAATGACTTGGGCTTTAGCATTTACTCGCATGGGTCAAGGATCACGAGGAACTGAACCTATTCCAGCATTTGAAATATTTCGAAATCCAGCTACTATGTTGAGAAATGTTGCGACGAGCGAGTTTGAACAGGTAAAATTAGGCCATGGAAGTCACACGTAGGATTTTTATGAATAATACACACCTGGGGATTAGTGAATAAACAGAATAGAGTACTTGCTCAAATAATAGCCCTGGGTGATTATTATTTTAAAGAAGGTAATTATTATGGAGAGCAATTAATCGATAGAGGGTAATTATTTGGGCATATACGGTGACCCCAATATCATAAAATAATACAACAAAAACGAAAATCTAAAAATTGAACGAAAATCTAAATCATCCTGTATGTGGAACAGGGATGGCCGAAATTTCGTTTCGTTTCGTTTCGCTATTTCGTGTCCTTTTTTCCATTTCGTTTCGTTTCGTAACGAAACAAAAATTTTTTTATTTCGTTTCGGAACGAAACAAAGGAAATTTTGGACGAAACGAAATGAAAATACACCCCTAATTTATTGCATTTCTTGTAGAATAATAGGTAAAATTTTAAAAATTTTCTCAGAAAAGGTGCATTTTTCTCCACTCGGATCTATAATAATCCAAAATTTTCGCCTGCGGCGCTAAAAAAGGGAGTATATTAAGGGTTGCAGTATTTTCTCTAATTGAACGGCCGTCTCCATTAGGCGGCCCTATACAACTCATTGTTACGTAATAAACTTAAGCTTCACGGATTTTTCAAAATTTTCGCCTGCGGCGCTGAAAAGTGAATTTTCCTTAACTTTATAGCATAAATATTCCAAAATTTTTGCCTGCGGCGCTAAAAATCTATTTTTGTTAATTTTGGCACAAAAAAATCAAAAAATTACGAGGCTAAAACTAAGTACGAGGCTAAAAATCCTCGTAGTACAAGGTACGAGTACGAGTACTAGCCCAAAAAAAGTGGTGGTACGAGGTACGAGTTACAAGTTTCAGGCGAAAATTTGGAACAACAACTTTATTTACATCAAAATTTGCTTATTTATGATTTTATTTATGATTGAGTAATTATTTTGAGTAAAAAAATAAAATTTTTTAAATTTTATTTTATTTCGTTTATTTCGTTTCGTTTCGTCGAAATAGGTTTATTTCGTTTCGTTTCGCTTCGAAACGAAATACAGATTTATTTTTTTCGTTTCGATTCGAAATAAAAAATTTTTTTATTTCGGCCATCCCTGATGTGGAACCCTTTTTTTATTGTATGTGGAACCCTTATATGTGGAACCCTTTTTTTATTCCAGAGCTATTATAAGGTTAAACTATAGAATGTTAATAACCCACATAATCTTAGTAAATATTTATTTTTAAGCAAGCGCCAATCAGAGATGAATTGGTAAAAAATGCATTTATTTATTTCGGCCGCAATGACTGTGTTGAATTAATTAATGAAATGACCACAATTCAAAAGATTAGAGTTAAAGATGCATTTAAGCCTAATCATCTTCCTCCTTCATCATCAAGTAAAAATCTTCAAAGCACTCTACAATCTCCCCATGATTTGTTAACATCTTCCCATATTCATCCTCCGAGTTCTCCAAAATCTCTTCCTGCTGAGGCATCCTCTCATCTTCCAATTCCTTCATCTTCCTCTATTCATCCTCAAGATCCTCCACCAACTAATTCTCACCAAATTCCTCATTCTACTCATCATCCACCATCTTCTTCCGTTACTCATCCTTCAATTCCTTCCTCTTCCTCTGTTCATCCTCAAGATCCTTCTCCATCAACTACTCTTCATCAAAGCCCTCCTTCTCCTCATCATAAAACGTCAATTTCCATTAGTGAATTAACACCAAGCATTGAAGCTCTTCCAGAGGATAAATTAGAAGCTCAAGAAAGAGAAAAGACTATGCCGGACGAAATACGTGCTGTTATTAATGAAATAACTTGGAAAGAACATGTAAGTCTATTTATTTTCAGCACAATAGGCTATCAATAATGGGTACCCTCCTTTGAACTCCCCTTCCTCATTTAAATTATTTTTTCTTTAACTTTTAAGATTTCAACGCCAAATTCCCCACTTAATCAATTTTTGACGCCTCAAGGATCGCCTCATGGATTTAGATGTATACTATGTCAATATGACTACATTCCTGGTTTTGACCCATCTGAGCAAATAGCTCAATTAAAACCTTGTAATCACAAATTTCATTTAAAATGTTTTGCTGAGTTTTGGTGGGGGAAAGGCAAGAAACATTGTCCTTTATGTAACCAACATTTTGTTGAAAATAAAGGTCAAGAGAAGGATGAAGTTGTTAAGATGGAAGAGAGTGATGTTTGTTGAATAATGTTTAGTTCAAAAAAAGTTTAAATAAAAATGAAAGAAAATATTTCTATTTGTTAAATACTTTTTGTCTATATTTAATTACTTCTTTTTTTTCAATTCTAAAGCTTATTAAGAGGTCTTATAAAATTCAAAAAAAAATTTGAAAATAACTTTCCAACAGCATTAAAAAAATTATCGAATAAATTTCTTAACATTGCAAAATTAATTATTTTAACAAAATATTATATGTATTTACACAAAAAGACAATTTAAACGTAATTTTTTTTAATTTTTATAATACTTAGGGTTAAACTAAGTTTTGAGCCTCCCAAATTTTAATTTTTTCAAAAATTTATAACTCGAGTATTAATTAACGTATTTACTCAATTTCTTTTTTATTTTATTAACTAACATGTTGACTTTATTTTAATCCAATTTTCCTGTTCATAAGTTAAACTAGCTTGGAGTTCAGGAGCTTTAACCGATCATAGTCAAAAATCATTTTTGGGCTCTAATTTTCAAAAAAATTTATTTCTATGAAAAGCCTATTTATATTTTACAATTAATAGTTTATCACATGGGGCTACATGTCTTCTTTAATTCCATAATAAATTTCATTCAGATATATGAGGATAATATGAAAAATAATCAGTTGATTAGAGGCCGTTTTTTGGGGGGAAATGGGATATGCGAAAATCATGATTTCTTAAAACTTAATAAAAATGAACAAATTAATAAAAAATTTGTAAAAATCCGATTTTTAAAATTACTTTCTAACGTTATTATTCTCGAAATTCAATTTTGGCACTAGTGCCAAAATTGCCACATTTATTCACAAGCGATTAAAAATTCGAAAAAAATTTTTCAATAAAAACTTTTTATATTATCTTAAACTTCAGCTTATGCTCTATAAGAATCACAAAAATTAATAATTCTTATCTTCTAATAATGATGAAAAAAAACCCAGTTGAACTTGGGTATACTCAAAAAAACAAAAATATTTTTTAGCTCCTAACTCACTCATTTATAAATTTTTTATCTTGAACACTTGGTAGAAAAAAAGCACACATTTCCTAAGGAATAGAATGACATATATATTATATGTTCATCTTGCTTTGTTGAATTTTAATATTTAAATTTTGAAAATTATGAGGCTCAAAACTTAGTTTACACCCTAAGTACACTTTTAATGTACACTTTTAATACATCTAACTATCTTATTTGATCTATCTTATATTCATCCAAGTAAGCAGATGCTAATAATTTCAAGAATTTTGTCTGCGGCTAAAAAACCTATTTCTGAAATTTATTGCTTTACAAGTTCGAAATTTTCTCTTATTAAGCTTATTTTTCAAGTTTATTTTAGTAATTCGGATATCATTATTCTTTTATTTTATATATTTTGTATTGTTCTATCAGGCATTGAAGTTTCCGGCATTGGAGCAACTTGATGAATATTTGAATTATTTTTGTATCGAAAAATTATTTGTATGTAATTTCTAACACTCAAAATTGTTACCTTAAAAATCCTGAACCCAATCCAAATCAGGAAAAAACGTTTTTACCTAACACTATTAAAAACTATATACAAAATTAGTCGAAATATGTGTATGTAAATATTGATTTTTTAACTTTCTTTTATTATTTTGTTTCTTCCTTTCCCCATTTAATTGCTTTTGTACAATCCTTAATAGGCGTAAAAACTTGATGCGACACGATTTATTTAAAAAATATTAGTAAATCTTTACATTAGAAAAATTCAATATTTATTATTTTTAATAATATTTTAAAATATTATTTTAAATTTTTTAAACTAATAATATTATTAAAATTTATATAGTAGATATTTCCTCTAAGAAATGTTTAGGGTTGTAGGTAGTGACCTGCGCCGGACCGGATCCGGCCGGATTTTACCGGATCCGGACTCCGGATTTTTTCTTGATCTCCGGATTATTTCCGGACCGGATTATTATCGCCGGATCCGGTCCGGCCTCGGTGCCAAATCCGGAATCCCATTTTGACCGGACCGGACCGGATTATTTTTTCAATTTTTATTTGGCAATATGTGTTTTTATATATTTATCGATTTTCCACTCCTTTGGCGCTATAAAATTTCAAAATTTTTGCCTGCGGCGCTATAAGAACCCTATGAAAAAGTGACTTTTTTCAACTGAAGCGTTAATTTTGAAAAATTTTCGCCTGCGGCGCTAAAGGTTATTATTGTAAAAATGTATGTTAATTATTTTAAAAATTTTCGGTGGTTACGAACCATAATTTCAAAAAAAATTTTTTTTAATCCGGTCCGGAAATGAATTATGAGTTCCAAGCACTGGTTGTAGGTCATGAAACATTGTTAAATTTTATAATTTAATTACCCAAGACCAGCTGACATTGATTCGTTATATTGAGAAATAAACACTATAATCGTGATTAATAACTATTATTACCATATATAAGACTTTTAAGCTACTTGGAGGTGGTATAACGGAAAATTACCGAAAATACTTTAAAAATGGAATCTAATATTTATAAATTTGAAATACACGAAGAACAACAACAAAGACCCCAAAGAAATTTTAACCATCGACAGGATACAGGAGGAAATATTTTAACAACATCAGTTGAGGCAAAATATTCTAGAGAAATACCTCCAACAATTTATTCAAGAAATGGTGATAATATAAGACAAAGATCTTTTTCTTATATGGAATATGATAAATATGAATCAAACAGGCTTAACTTGAAATATTGTTTTGGACCTTCTGGGGTATTACGAATTATAGAAATTGTGAGTTTTTAAATTGAGAGCAAAATAATAAAAACCCGTTATAGCCCCTCATTAAAGTTTTAACCCAATCTATCAGCCTGTCCCTACTGAAGGTTTTTACCCTAAATCTAACCGGATATAACCCCAATACGGTTTGTTTAACCAACATCTATTATAGCCTCAACCTTGGGGTGAGGCTATAATGAACTTCAACTTCATTGCTATTCATTGTCTCTACCTCTATTTTTAATTATTGTAATAAAAATGATCTGTGACGATGATGGGAGAAGCCTTTTTACAATGATAAAAAAATTTCTTTTCTGAATTTCACATGTAAAAGTGACGGAATTTGTGCATTTAGCATACCGTATTTTCTCTAATTGAACGGCCATCTCCATTTGATCCATTAGAGCTGCCCTTTGGTAGGCGATTGAAAAATAGAGCGGCCGGCCATTCAATTAGAGAACATACGGTATTCTGTTCAATAGATAAAATTCAGAGTCAATTAATATTTTAAAACTTTTTTTAAAATCATTTATACAAAATTTAAATTTTGTTTCTTTAAACAGATTATTTGCCTAATTGTCATTTGTCTACTTACAGTAGTATACGGACCAGGCCCTTTTAAGGGTATACTTTTTGGACAAACGTTAATAATGTTATTCACTGGATTTACAATTTGTTTAACATTTTTAATTCTTTTGGCCTATTTTTTCAATTTAACAAAAACATATCTTAATTTTTGGCCTTGGACTAAATCAGTAAATTTAATTTTTGAATTTTTTTATTTTTTTTATTTTAATTTTTTAGGATATATTATTGTCAAGCATTGCTGCAATTTTCTTTTTAGTTTTTTCATGTTTAGAAGCATATTATTCAACTGGTGCTTGGGCTAATAATTGTAATGATATTGGTGGAGATGGAATTATTCACAATGGATGTCGCTTGATTATTGAATGGGCATTTGCAGCGGTAAGGGAAAGGCTCTAGTATATTTTATGCGTCCTATGAAGTTATATTTTGTTTTTTAGAGTTTGCTTTGGGTTCCGTAACTTTATTTTGTTGATTGTGACCTACGGCCAAAGGTTCTGGGACAACTCGTAGCTTAATCATAAAATTCTGGATAGTTATAATCAATTTTTAAAAACTTCAGGAAACCCATCATAACTAGCCAGAATTTAAATAAGCTAGTGAATAGTCTCAGACCAGTGTCCGAAGATCCCGAACACCAAGAAAGTTAAGGAACCCAAAGTAAACTCTAAATGCTAGGGTTGGCCGGTATCGGGATCTCGACCGGTATCGGTCGGTAAAATCTCGACTTTTCTGAATCCCGATACCGATTTTTGCTGAAACCGATACCGTGACAAAATCCCGATACCGATACCGAGCCAATCTGATACCGAGCCGGTACCGGTATTACCGATTTTTAAATACCGATTTTTATTAAAAAATGGGTAAATGTTGATACATTTGTCCGAAAAATTTTATTTTTTTCTTCCTGGCGTCGAAAATGTGAATTTTCCCTTAAAAAAAATTCTAAAAATCCAAAATTTTCGCCTGCGGCGCTAAATGTTTATACAGGAATTGTCTTTCTATTTGACCATTACCCGGTGTACGTAGAAGGATGATGCTTCTTCCGCTTCAGCTTTTTGGCCCTCTTCCACCAAAATACACCCCCTAATCACGGCCAAAGTTAACAAATTTTTAAAGATTTTTTTTTCAAATTTTTTCAAAATTTTTTCAATTGTCAATGACTCCCAAAAATTCCTAAATCTTCAGTGCCTTCGGCACTATAAAAATTAGAAATTTTGCCTGCGGCACTGAAAATTTTATAAAAAAATGATATTCATTTTTTGAATTGATTTAAAAAAATTTTCAAAAAATACCGATACCGATTTTTCAATCCCGATCCCGCCCGGTATCGGGATTCGGTATTTGTAAAAAATGGAAAATCCCGATACCGATTTTGTTCAATCCCGGTACCGAGTCGGTATCGGTTTCGGGATCGGTAGCACCATCCTCAAATCCCGATACCGATTTTGGGTCGGGATCCCGATACCGACCAACACTACTAAATGCAAACAAAATCCAAAATATAATTTTGAAATCAATAGAAAATCGCATATTCAACTTTATCGAAAGAAACATTTCCAGAGCCAAGGAAATATTTTTCCTTTTAAAATCTGTTAAATGGTTAAAAAAATCGTTTTAAAATTTTTTTAAGTTTTTCTTCTTCATCCTGTTCGTTTTATATGCAGCGAGTGCATTCTTTGCCGCTAGAGAATGTAAATATGAAGAAAGAGAAAAGCGTCGACAAAGAGAATTTGGGCATTAATTATTTTGTAAAATTATTTTTTAATAATTATATATTTACTTTTTTAAATTAAAAAATTTAACATTTCAATTTTCTTGTTAATTTTAGTAATTCGGATATTATTATTCTTTTGTTTTATATATTTTGTATTGTTCTATCAGGCATTGAAGTTTCAGGCATTGGAGCAACTTGATGAATATTTGAATTATTTTTGCATCGAAAAATTATTTGTCTGTAATTTCTAACACTCAAAATTGTTACCTTAATAATATATTTAAATATTATTTTAATTTTAATATATAAATAAAATTAAAAATGGTTTGCAAAATCCTGTGAATGACATTTGCGGACATAAATATTTTCATGTTCAGGTTGGTTTATAAAGTGAAAAAATGTATAAACAATAGGTTAATTATTATCCAAGCCCAGTGGCCACAGGTTCCAAAAATAATGGTTAACTTTTCTGTATCCAGTTCGTTCGCAAATGCCGTCCGAAAATGTCTGTGGGCCGCAAAATCATTAAAAATGCATTAAAGTATCATTTTCATTTTGTCATGTTTATAGAACTTTACAAAAATTTTTACAAATTAATGTTTACTTACAATTGGGTTTAATACGGCGACTAAAGTTCCCAAACTAGAACCAATGAATATTATAAAAGATGATGAATACAAACCGGGCAGATTAAATAAAATATTTAGATTAGCGAATAAATTGGAAATATAAGTTATTAAGGGAAGAATAGCCTAAATTAGTTAAATATATGACGGACTAGGCCGATTTGGCCTGGACAATTTGGCGCCTGATTTTAATTTTTATTTTATTGCCTAAATGGTTTGATAAATCGTATTTATTTATTTTCATCTTTTTTTAGTTTTTTCAGTTAATTCGGCTTTTCCTTTATTGTTAAATCTTTTTTGCTTTTTGTTAATTCATTTTTTACCCAAGTTTTAAAACCGAGCATGACCGAGACAGGAAAAGCCGAGTTCGAGACAAGACCCAAATTTTGAGCCGAGACCGAAATTTGATAAATAAATTTTTTAAAATTTAATTTAAAACTTAATATTTTTCAACATAAGATTATTTTTCAATTCCGGAACTTTCAAAAACATTAAAAAATCTCGGTAATACTGCAGTTTAGGGGCCACTTTTTTCCCTCTTTTTTTATAGCCTCAAAATGGTAAAGAAGGATTGTTTTTCTTTCCCTCTATTTTCCTTATGGCAAATATCAACACCAACAGACAATATAAAACCCAAGTTATTTTTGGGTTTTATGCGATATTTCCGCGTTTCGGAACCTATGGCCAGATGGTCTGGGTACATGCGTCAGCCTATTCATTCAAATTTAGGCTTTATTTACGAATAGTTAACGCATGTACAGGATAATTTTAAACCATGTACCGAATAGTTTAAATTTGAATGAATAGTCTGAATATCGCATAAAACCCAAAAATAACTTGGGTTTTATATTGTCTGTTGGTGTTGTTATTTGCCATAAGGAAAATAGAGGGAAAGAAAAATAATCCTTTTTTACCATTTTGAGGCTATAAAAAAAGAGGGAAAAAAGGGGCCCCTAAACTGCCAATCTCTAACCAAAATCTCTAACTACGGTCCCGCACTAAGGCCACAGGGCAAAACTTTATATATTTCGGCGCTTAAAATACGCATTCCAGCGCCAGCAAAAATTTTTAAATTTTCAAGCCTCAGAGGGTAAACTCTTTGATTTTCTTGCTAAATTCTCCGAATAATTCTTCTTAAAAGCAATTTTCACCCATTATGAAGGAATTTTTAATCTCTAACAAATGAAGAGCTTAATTTACTTATATTACAAAAATTCTAAGAAATTCTGTTTTAGGGGATGTAAATTCAGTCCCGGATCAGCCGAGATTAAAATCGAGAATGGAAAATGGGCGAGAGTCTCGTCTCGGTCTCTTGCTACTCTAATATGAAGTTTACAGAAATTAATCTCTAGACATGTACATTTTGTGATTCTGATGAAATTCTGAAAGATTTTTGTTATTTATAAAAACCGTTTAAAAAATAAAATTTCGTTCTTTAACTTTCTTCAATAAAAAAATTACACTAAATTTTTAAAAAATTCTAATGGCACCAATTGTCCCGCGCCATACTGTCCAGCGCTAAATCGACCCCGACCAAATAAAATCAAAATTACCTGTGCCCCCAAAACAATACTTAATTGTTTATTCATATTACGTAATTTAGTCATTTCTACACCTTTACAATGTTTATAAACATGTATTTGAATAATTATTCCACAAATAATAATTATTAAAAAAATTAATTGAGAGTTAAAAAACTATCTTAAAAAAATCTCTGTAAAATTTCATTGATAATGTCGACATTAATTATTGATAATGTCGAGGCAAAATTTGCAGTAAAAATTGATAGATTATTAATCTAAAAAATAATATTATTACAAATAAATTCTTAAAAATTTCGCAACTCTCATATACCTCCTATTTCCTTTGTCTGGCCTCAATTATCTTCCGCTCCCGGTTTGCATAATTATTTTAATCATAACTTACTCTTGATCTAAGTCCGACAACATAATTTTTAATTGTATAATTATCCAATTCTAATAATTTTGCTACTTCAAAATTTGTTAAATGTTCATTTTCTGATCTTGGATGATTTGAAATAAAGGAACAAATATATAATATCATTATTGGAATTATCATACCAAAAATTAATAATAATTGATGTTTAAATTTAATATCAATCCCTCTAAAATACAAAATCCTTATCATTTTTGTCCATTAAGTTTACCGTACAACAACAAAATAACGATAAATAAATAATGTAGAGACATTCATTGCTGTAAATCTACCCATAAAAAAATTAACACAGAGAAAAAGACATTGCCAAGGATTTGGTAGAAAATGTAGAGGTCCGTAATTCCAAACTGTGCCAGTACCATTATCAGAAAGATAGACCTTTTTAAAAGGGAAAAATAACGTTTGACTATAACATTTGAAATACAAAAGGTAAAATTCTAAAAATTAATTGAGAGTTAAAAAACTATCTTAAAAAAATCTCTGTAAAATTTCAAAATTCAAGCTGATCTTATGTCAAAGTAAGAGGTAATTACGCCCATTCGTCTTTACGTTTAAACGTCCCCAAACATTTTATTTACCGGTTGAACAACAACAAAAATACAAATAGCAATAATATCAACAAAACAAGTTTGTAAAAGTATTTTGCTATAAACTTGCATTTCTTTCATTGTATAACGTAAAATTAGCCAAATTAAAAAGAAATTAGAAAATAACCCAAATGAAGCAAAACAATAAATAATTGTTGAATATATTTCTCCTATCAACATTTTATCTTAAAAATAATGTTTATTTAAATGTTTGGAACATATTTAGTCTTTTTCTTTTACAAACATTTTTAAATAAACTTTTTTTTTATTTGTAAAACTTTTTTAAATGTTTTCATGAAAAGATAATATTAGAGAAAACATTTTTTTAAAAAACTTTTTATAAAAAGTTTTACAAACAAAACAAGTTTATTAAACATAAATGTTTTTCTCAAACTTGTTTGTTATATAGTAGGTATTAATAATAATTCAAGTTTATTTTTGTTTTTGTAAAAAATGTTTTTATTGTTTGAAAATACCATTACATATTTTTAAAACTTAAAAATTTATTGAAAAATAAAAAGTAAAAAGTCTGTCTTTCAATTAAACAAAAAAGAAATACATTAAAATTTTCAAAAATTATCCCACAATTTATACAAATAAATGTTTACTTTAAAATATAATTAAGAATTCTAATAATTTATTTAAACAATAAAAATATTCTCACGAATTTTTGTTACCTATATTATAAACAAATTTAATTTTACGGTTTTTAATTAATTTAATGTAAATATCTTGAAATTACGAAATAACATAAACTCAAATTTTTATGCTTCAACTTATTGTATTGTAATGGTTTAAGGAATTTTCGGCTCTTGAACTCTCGCCCGAAGAATTTCGTCTCCGGTGGAATTTTCGTCACAAAACTAAAATTCCGAAGACGAAAAAATATTTATTCAATTAGTTAATGTACTTTAAAACAATAATTAAAAATTGTTTTTTATTTTATATATTTTGTATTGTTCTATCAGGCATTGAAGTTTCCGGCATTGGAGCAACTTGATGAATATTTGAATTATTTTTGCATCGGAAAATTATTTGTCTGTAATTTCTAACACTCAAAATTGTTACCTTAAAAATATATCTATTTAAATATTATTTTAATTTTATTAATATATGTCGGCGTCCAAATTCAAATTCAGTCCAAATTCAAATTGGCCGGCCAAATTCAATTCGGCCGGCCAAATGCAAAATGGACTGCAAGTTAGTCCAAATTAAATATTAAGTTACTTTAATATCCTGCCACACACTATTTCGCTTTCAACGCGAAAAATGAGTCTTTTGGCAACTAACATGTATAATGGGTTTTCTTGTTTCTGTTGAACGGCTTTTGTGTTGCCGACTCATGAAATTTTGTTTTCTTTTAATTTTTATAAAATTCGAGGGAATAATTATATAAAATTTTTACTTTTTCCAACTTTTTTTGGAAACTAATTTTTAATTAATAAATGACCGTGGAATAGGCCAGACACGTTTAAACGTGTTCAGACGAAGTCCACGTTCTGCATGGTGATGGAATGCCCACGTCATGTTTTACAAATTAAAGTTTACTTTTAAAGTTCTTACAATTGGGTTTAATACGGCGACTAAAGTTCCCAAACTAGAACCAATGAATATTATAAAAGATGATGAATATAAGCCAGGCAGATTAAATAAAATATTTAGATTAGCGAATAAATTGGAAATATAAGTTATTAAGGGAAGAATAGCCTATAAAATTAGAAAATTAAATAATAATGCAAGTAAACCTATTTTTGCTATTGGTTATTTTAAATTAATGGTTTGTTTAAGGATATAATCTAAGGGATAACCTGCATTTGCATCCAAGGCTAAAGTAAAAAACTGAAATACAAAATAAAATTTCATTTTTATACGGTCTGGGACTTTTACAGTAGCAACGTGCTTCATGATTTACAATTAATCTAGAATTTCACACTCAGGACTTACCCATGATTATGTTCTATTCCATATGTTTTAAAGTACTGTCTTTAATTATATGACATCCACATAAAATTTAAATTACCTGTGCCCCCAAAACAATACTTAATTGTTTATTCATATTACTTAATTTAGTCATTTTTACACCTTTGCAATGTTTATAAACATGTATTTGAATACTTATACCACAAATAATAATTATTATATAATTAATTATTGTTAAAGTTGAAGCAAAATTTGCCGTAAAAAATGACAGTTCATTAGTCTAAAAGTATCATAAAAAATTTTTTAGTCCATATTAACCCACTCTTGTTCTATGTCCAACAACATAATTTTTAATTGTATAATTATCCAATTCTAATAGTTTTGCCAATTCAATATTTGTTATATGTTCATTTTCCGAAGTTGGGTGGTTTGATATAAAAGCGCAAACATTCAAAATAAATATTAGAATAATCATACCAATAATTATTAATAATTGATGTTTAAATTTAATATCGACTCCTCTGTAAAAAATATTTTTAAGAAATTTAATTTTTACGACATTTGAGTACTGACATTTCCGATCATCTTGTGAGCTTTAGCGTTTGGCTCAGTTAAAACGCTAATTAATTAATTTATTTATTATTCCAATAATATTTATTCTTTCCAATAATATAGTTAAGTGGATAGGTGTTTAAGTGAAAAGCACATTTCTAGTGCTATGAAAGGTTGAATAAGAATGAACTGAACAAAACTGATTAATAGGAGAAAAATACAATTATATATAGTAAGGAGATTTGTGCAGATAAGGAATAAAGATTAGGGCAAAAAGCTTGGGAAAAATGCTTTTGCCCGATCGGATGTTGATTTATTGAGAAATAGGAATGCATGGGAAGGTGACTAATTCGCGAGATGCGACAGTCCCGGCAAAACGGAAATTTGTGTTGAGGAATTGAATTTAGTGGAAGAGGAAAATTAAATGAATGCCCGAATTTCGGGGCAAACAGAAGAGTGGGGTCAATTCGTATTTGATTTAATGGAATTGGACGTGAATATATCCTTGGTTTATTATCGAATTTGTTTTTCTTTTTCTTATTCTTTTTACTTTTCATCTTTTGTGGTTGATTTGGGCAAGGCGTTTGTTTTGGAGCTTCAGGTTTTTTGTAGGGTATTGGAGATTTGTTTGAAGTTGGTTGTTTTGTTGGGAGTAATGAGTGTGGAGGAGTCTGTTGAGATGTTTCTTCGATGGTTGAGTTGTTTGGTCGATTCATTGATTGTTGAGCCTTTTTATCCATAGTATTCAGAGTTGTACCTTGGGAAATTAAATTTTGATTATGGTTAAGAGGGCTATGCGAAATTTCAGGGGTATTTCGTGGATTGTACACAAAAATTGGTAATTCTGTTTTGTGAATGGGAGGAATTTGGTGAAGGACTGTCATTTTGTCGTGTTTGTGGATTATTGTTTAAGTTTTGAGGTGGAAAGGGTGGAAAAGCATACATAGGATTGTAATAAAAGTATGGATTAAACATGGGGAATGGCTGATTAATCTGTCCCGGATAAGTATAATTTTGTGAAAATAATGGAAGCAGTTGTGATTGGGGTTTATTTGTGTTATTTCTTTTCTTATGGGTGTTAGGACATAAAGGTCGAGGGTGAAATTCATAGCATTTAGAGCATTTACTAGGATGGGGACAGTCATTAGCAAAATGGTCAGGCTTTAAGCATCGAAAGCAGCGTTCTGCTGCACGAATAAATGCAAGGCGGGATTTTAAATCAGGGAATTTCGGACATTTGGATGAAAAATGTCCGCCCTCCTCACAGAAGAGACAAGGAAATTTAGGGACAATTGGGAATTTATTGAATTTATAATTTTCTTTTGTTTGTGTTGCAAAGGTAATGGATGTGTTTGGTTGTTCGGGTTGTTCTAAGGAAGAAGAATGCTCTTCATAAATTGATTGGGGAGGAGATGGGGATCTAGTAGTTACTTTTTTGAATTGGAATGGAGTTTCTTTGTTTTGTTCAATAATAGTACACACTCCTTGTTTTCTTTTAAGTGTTGTTTTTAGGAGGGTTCGTAGTTTATCTGTAGACCAATTTCCAGCTTCTTTAGCCTCAAGTATTTCTTCCAGAATTGTTGGGGGTAGTTTTCTCTTCAATGTCCATTTGAATTGAAAGGGTATTGGCGTCGAAGTTTTGCTCCAGCATCTGTAAATAAATAATTTCGGACTCGTCCACGAAGGTGGAGAGTTCTTTACATAAAATTTCAGGGCCGCGATTAGAATGGACGGTTGGTAATTTTTTGAGGGAAATGTGCAAATTTCTATTTATTTCTTCGGGTTGGCCGTAATTTTCTTTTAAAAGGCGGATAGCTTCATTATAGGATGCATCTGTAAGGGGGAGGGATTTGACAAGTAATAAAGCCGGTCCACTTAAACATTCTTTTAAATAAGAAAATTTTACAGAATTTGAAATAGTGGATAAATCGTGGACACCGGCACAAAATGAATTCCAAAAGGAAACATATTCAATACAATTGCCCGAAAATTTGGGGAGGGATAATTTAGGTAAATGCATATGTGATTGGTTGGGTGGGGTCGGATCTGGAAGGGCTGCAATTAAAATCTGACGAGAGGATCGAAGGGTTTTTTGGTATTTTTTCAATTTATAGAGTGTTGTTAAATATGGAACAGCTTCACTAAAAGCGTCATACAGTGGGTTGTCCGCTATTCTCTCCGCTCCAGTCATGCTGCTTCTGACTGCCATCCATTTGTCGTGATTTGATGAAATATCTGTAATTGCTTCTGTCACATTTTGCAATTCTAATTCAAGTGAGGGTATTATTTTTCGGATTTCAGAGTGGATTTTGGAAGGGCTTAAATCTTCAGGTGGGAGGGGGAAGGTTTTTTGGTTATCGAGCAGTAAAATACTATCATTATTTAAGATCGTAAGATGATCACGTAAAGGAGCAGACATTTTTTAAAAAGGATGGAGTGGAAAGTTAAAAAATATTAAAAGAAAAAAAGGGTGTTAAATAAGTACAGAAATTCCGTTATAATTATTTTCACCGGCTGAGCTTTAGCGTTTGGCTCAGTTAAAACGCTAATTAATTAATTTATTTATTATTCCAATAATATTTATTCTTTCCAATAATATAGTTAAGTGGATAGGTGTTTAAGTGAAAAGCACATTTCTAGTGCTATGAAAGGTTGAATAAGAATGAACTGAACAAAACTGATTAATAGGAGAAAAATACAATTATATATAGT
The DNA here is from genome assembly GCA_000172435.1 of Meloidogyne hapla. Lineage (NCBI taxonomy): Eukaryota > Metazoa > Nematoda > Chromadorea > Rhabditida > Meloidogynidae > Meloidogyne > Meloidogyne hapla. Next base: position 18,860 of record ABLG01001122.1, on the reverse strand, counting down.
AAGGAGATTTGTGCAGATAAGAATAAAGATTAGGGCAAAAAGCTTGGGAAAAATGCTTTTGCCCGATCGGATGTTGATTTATTGAGAAATAGGAATGCATGGGAAGGTGACTAATTCGCGAGATGCGACAGAGCTTTCAATTTTATAGCTTAAATAAAGAATGCTGTACCTCCAAATGTTATCTCCAAAAAGGTATTACTGTTGGGATTTTATTAGTTATGCTCATCATTGGGATTGTCAATTCATCAAAAGTAGTTACTAATTGTTAATCCTCTTGCGATCAACAAATATTCTGGATGAAAAATAATTTGGTCTTTATATTCCAGCTTTTCAAAGTTTTATTAAATTAAATACGCTCGTATTACGTCTGTTGATGTAGAACGAAGTTTCTCTGCAATTGTCGTCCTGATTTGTCATGTCCTCTTATGCCAATTGTCGTACCGCCTCACATGTCGTAACGCCGTCTAGTCCAGACCAGGTACTGGACTAGCCCTAATGTCTGTTTGTTCCATATTCAATAGGGGATAGAATTGTCAGCAAATGTCAGTCCACAACAACTTACCGTACAACTACAAAATAGCGATAAATAAATAATGTAGAGACATTCATTGCTGTAAATCTTGCCATAAAAGCGAAAACGGTGAAGAAGATAGATTGCCAAGGATTTGGTAAAAAATGTATAGGTCCGTAATTCCAATTAGTACCTACACCATTATCAGAAACAAAAACCTTTTAAGAAATAGAGAAGTCAGGTAAAATTATTATCAAAATTCTAGATAATCTTATGACAAAGTTATAGACAATCACGCCCAGATAATAACTCCAATAACTCCAATAATACCGTATTTGCTCTATTATAATGACATGACATTCTATTTTTCAACCCCTTCTCTAGGAGCCATTATAATTGAGACTGTCATTATAATAGAGCAGATACGGTAATTTATTTACCGGTTGAACAACAACAAAAATACAAATAGCAATAATATCAACAAAACAAGTTTGTAAAAGTATTTTGCTATAAACTTGCATTTCTTTCATTGTATAACGTAAAATTAGCCAAATTAAAAAGAAATTAGAAAATAACCCAAATGAAGCAAAACAATAAATAATTGTTGAATATATTTCTCCTATCATCATTTTTAGTTCTTAGGAAATCTCTCTGTAAAACAAATCTTTTAATAAAAGCTTTGTTGTTTTAAAGAACATTTGTTTTTGATAATTTTTTTTTATTTTTGTAGAAAAAGATTTAAGAGGAATTTAATAAAATAGGTAATATCTTCGCACTAATTTATAGGGTTGCGCCCCGACCCCCCGACCCCGCCCGACGCTGAATTTTGGGAAATTCCCCGACCCGATCCCCGACATGTCATTCCCCGTTCCCCGAAATGATTCCCCGACGGGGAATCGGGGTAAACATTTAACTTTTATTAACATTTTTTGGCAAGGAAATAATTTTTTTTCACAAGAAAAATATTTTTATTAACAAGTAATGATGAAGAAAGTTGTTGGTTGAGTCTAGTGTTATTTTTTTCTGTCTCTAAATCGGCCACTCTGAATTGGCTTACCGTCAATTGAATCAGAAAATAAATTTATTCATTTGAAAAAATGATAGAAAAATTTTTATCCCACTCCCCGGTCCTCTCCCCGATCCCCGACACAATTTTCTCTCCCCGCCCCGAACCCCGCCCCGAAACAATTTGTAAACCCCGTACCCCGAAATGTTCGGGGAATGTGCGTCGGGGCACAACCCTAGTTTTTTAAATGAATTCTTAAGAAGAATAAAAAAACCTAAAAAATTGTTTAAGAAACATTTCAATGTCAGATGTTTTAAAATTAAAAAATTTTTAAAAGAAAAAGTTCTTAATAATTTATTAAGCTCACCATTATATTTAAATATAATTATTGTTTACATTTAAGAAAAAAAACTTTTTTTTTCTGTACTAAACATTGCCAGGTGTAATATTTTTATAAAAATATTTTTTTATCAAAAGTTAACAAGCCAAATAAATATTTTGACAAATAAGTTAATTAATTATAGGCAAAACCAAAATTTTCACATTCCACTAATAGTTTAAAGAATTTACCTTTCAAATATTTTTCGCGTGTTTTTAAAAGACAAATTTGGCATTAAGAATAGATGAGATAGCACAAAGCAAAAAGAAATAAAAATTTTACATAAAAATTTTAAAAATAAGGGTGTTAGTAATTAGTTTGGTATTTGCGAATAAGGGAAAAATCCACAAAAATTCTGTTAAACTTGTCTATCAATATAAAGATTTGCCAAAAGAATGATCATTCAATCACTTCCCATTGTCGAGATATTTTAACATCGATTGAATGGCGAGTCATTCAATTAGAATGGCGAGTCAAAAATTTTTTTTATATTTTTCAGAAAGCCCGTTAAATTTGCTACAAAATGCAATTGATTTCATTCCTGTGAAAAATTTGTCCTATGGGGCGCCCGGCCTTGAATTCAGATTCACTAAAAATTTATTTTCCAAATTTTTTGCCTTTAAATTTTACCAGTAAAATTGACTAAACTTTACGGTTTATTCGAACTTTTTTCTTTTTATTACTTATGTCAATTTTTATTTTTTGCTTATAATTTTATAAAATATTGAGAAACATTAAACATTTTTTAAAATGGAAGTGCGAACGCGGAAAATGGAAAATATTTTTGATTTAAAGTTGAGAGAATTAAAGAGTAATGAATGACAAAGAATTAATTTTTTATTTCTAACAATGTTTTAAAATATTGTTAGATGCCGCCAATATGAAATATATAAAAATTTCGCTGCACTTTAATAGACACAGCTAAAATATAAAAGATAAAAAGATACCGATTATACTCGTTTTTCGCCCTTTTTTCGCCACTTTAAGTCAATCATAAAGGCACTTTTATTTAGTCACAATAAAAGGGCAAAACTAAGACGGCTATAATTTAAAATAAATATAACCGCAATATATAAAATGGCAAAACAAATATTGCATCATTCTGATTTTTAAAAAAATCAAAGAGAAAAATCGTAATTAAACGGCATCTTTTAATCATAAAGTGAAATTTTGAAATAAAATGACAAATTTTTATATAATTAGCAATAACCATTTAAAATTATGAAATTAAGATGTACGAGAAAATAATAGTCTAATAAATAAGCCTGATAGAGAGTAACATAAATAGACAAAAAGGAATCCTTTAATTCATTCTAAAATTTACTTCGAATATTATTATTTTTTCTTTAATTTTTCAACACTTTTTGAATGTTTAAATTTTAATCTCGATTAGAAAGGCTATGTATAGATTCCGCAAATTTAGGTCAGAAATATATTTTAGGATTTTAAACTGGTAACTTTTGTCGAAAAAATATTTTCAGGTTTTTAAAAAATTTTTATGTTAAAATTTTTGATTGTTTAAATTTTTTAATTGTTAACAAAGGCTCACGTACATTTGGAGGGGGAGTATATAAATTTGGAGGAATTTATAAATGGTTTTTTAATAATTTTAATTTTTACAATTATTTTTTATAATTATACCCTACAAAAAGGACATGTAAAATAATCTTTGATTATTTAATTAAAGTGCATGTGTTTTAATTTGTATTTAGAATATAAAACACAGGCATTAAAAGAAATAGTAAAAAATTATGAAATTTATTTCTTAACTTGTCTAATCATTAAATAATGTAAAAGACAAAAGTCTAATAATAAATCTGAAAGAGAGTAACATAAATACGGCAAAAATACTTTAATTAATTCATTCTAAAATTAAATTAAATATTATTTTTTATTTTCCTATTCTATCATTTTTAACTGGTAAAATAAAATTATTTAAAAAAATTTTTTTTAAATTTAAAAAATAAAAATTTTATTTCAAACAATGTATAAGACATTTTTTGTCCAATTTTTCTTTTTACTAATTTCCCCCAATCTGTCTTTTAATCTTCATCATGGTCAAGAAATTTTTACTAAAATTTACGAAAAAAGTAATTTAATTCCACATAATATTCCATATAATATTAAATTAATAAAAATGGAATTAAATAAAATTAATGAAATAAAAAATAAAATAAAAATAATTATTGAAATTAATGAAGAGTTGGAAGATAATGGAATATTTTTATCTGATATAGATTATTGTAAATATAAAACAGAAATGAATTTATATTATTTTAAAGATGCAACAATTAATGAAAATGGAAAAAGAAAAATGGAACTTGAAGAAATTTTTGATATTGACATTAGTAGAAAAGGTGTGATTGTATGTTGGTTACAATATAAGGGTTATGAATTTGCTGCTGTAAGTTTTTTAGTTAATTTATGATTATGTTTTAGAGGTAGATAATGAACATCTCGATGAGTTTATAATTATGAAACAGAGCCTAGAGTATTTCTGAAATTTTAGAATGATTCTTTACGCATAAACTGTGCCTAAATGTGAAAACCTCTTTGATATTTCAACTTAAACATGATAAAATAGCTTTCAATATGTTATTTCTATCCATTTTAAAAGGAAAATACTTTAAGTGTAAAATATGGTCGGGGTAGTTGGGGTGGTCCGACCCTAATTATTGATAAATTCTTAAAACATTTTATAGCACTTGATGAGTATTTATCCAATATTTAATGCTTTAATAAATATTGAGAATAAAGAATTTAAAATCAAAGAGGAAAGAGAAGTCAATATAAATGGAATTAAAGCATTATTGTCTTTAGCAAGAGATTTAATTAAAATAATTAATTTTGAATGTTTTTTAAATTTTAACGAGTCTCAAAATTTAAATAAAAATAAAAAATTAATTAAATTAGGAGTAAAAAATAAATATAAAAATAAATTTATTGACAATTTGATTATTGAAAATAAAAGGAATAAATATTTACAAGGAATTCCACACATTGAAATTAATTTAAATTTTGAAAAGGAAGGCAAATATAAAGTTTATTTAATTTCTACAAATATTTGGGATGATAAATTATTTTTTATAAAATTTTTTGTAAAAGTTGAAGAAAAAAAGATTAAAAAATTAATAAAAATATTTGAAGAATTAAATGAAGAAAATAAAAAATTGATTAGAGAATTAAGAAAAGGAATGGAAATAATTGTTGAAATGGCTAATTTTGAGGATTTTGAAGATGGAAAAGTTGAAATTAATTATACATTTCATAAAATTAGAGAAAATTCTATTTTAAAAATTTCGCCTTTATTTGATTACAAAATTTATAATTACAATAAATATAATCCAAAAAGTGATAATAATGAAAAAAGAAAAGATAAAGTTGATGAAAAAAAATGAAAAAGAGAATTTTGATTTAAATAATTCAATTAAAGGAATTTCAATTGGATGAGTAAAATATATTTTTTATTTATTTAATATTTAGTTTAGCAATTTTTCTGTCTCTAGATTAAGGTTTATAATTGTTCATGATAGTTAGAACTAGGGTTGCGCCCCGACCCGAGTCGGGGAATTACAAATACCGTCGTTTACATCTCAAATATGCCTAGAAAGTCTTTAAATGAGGCGAAAACCTTTTTGTCAAGAAAAAATTTTTTCTACCTTTTGTTCGACTTTTTCTGTAAATTTACTCCCCGACGACAAGTTTTTTCCCCGACATTTTCAAATTTCTTCAGCGACAAATTTTGTCGGGGAATTTTCTCCCCGATCCCCGACTTCTCTCTTCCCGAGGGTCGGGCGCAACCCTAGTTAGAACCGATGTTTTTATTATTTAAAATTTTCAAAAATCAAAGAAATGGAAAACACAAAAAAATCAAAAAGATACAAAAAACATAAAAAACACAGAAACACAAAAAATACAAAAACACAAAAAACAAAAAAAACCTCAAAACCCACTCAAAATTTTTTTGTCCCGGCAGAGATATAATTTTTTAAAAATTTTTAAGAAATATTAAGAAATTGTCCGTCAACTTCAAACGAAACTAAAAAGTAAGAAAAATTTATATGTAATTTTTTATTTCTTTTTTAGTATTTAGAAATGTATAAAGTGTACATAAAACATTTGTTGCCTAAATTTTTTTTAATTTTAAAATTATTTTTGCTAAAATTTAAAATAATTAATCAATTTTATTAAAAATTAGAAAAATGAAAAAGCTTTAAGTTCTTAAATCATAAGTCTAAAATTAAAAAATTTGAGAAAGAGAAAATTTTTTAACTAAATTTTTTACATATTTATGCCTATCTAAACCAATTTTCCCTTAAGTTATAAAAACTCCCTTCCATGTAAAAAACTCGAATTTTCTTGAAGTGCTAACTTTGAAAAATAAAAAAATCACTATCAAATCCACCCGTATGCATGTCTGCTAAAAACAATATTTTTTTCTCAAGTCTTTATTAAAAAACCTTTACTGCCTAAATTACCCCAACAAACTATTCCTCTCTAAATTAAATAATGTGATATTATAAAAATTCTTTATCCGAATAAATACCGTAAATTCGGAACTACAGCCCCCGGGGGCTCTAAATTTCAAATCTTTCAAAGTGGGCGGTATTTAAGAGGGAGGCTTGCTCTACTTTTTTATTGTTAAAAATTTGTATTTTAGGATTTACGGTAAAAACGGTAATAAAAACAAATTTTATTTTGTTCCGGCTTCGTTAACCTTTTTTATATTCGTATATGGATTTTGTTTGTTAAAATTAAATATACAATAAATTATTCGGTAGAATGCGTCTTATGTCTGTCTTGCGTCTTATGTCTGTCAATAATCAGAAGACCTCAATAATAGATTCATATTTTTTATTGTTAAAAATTTTAACTCAATTGGTAAAAGAGAAGAGGGTAAAAAGCCAAAAAAGGGTGGTCTTATAATTTTGTAACGGACTTTTTACTCTTTGTGGAAGAGGCTCATGTGAAAAACAGATATACAAAACTTTGAAAGGTCGCAAATCCTTTTATTTGAAAAAATTTTTTAGTATCTTTTTTTAAAATTTTTTATTAATTTTATAGTATCTTTGTCGCGAATGCGAAGTCCAAATCCCTATTACAACAACTTTTTCCCATATTATAAAAACATCTTTTCCCACTTTAGAAAATAAACAACTTTGCCTTTCCCACGAACCGATCTTATCTAATTGAACATAATTTCCTAGCCTTCTCCTTCCTATATAACGCCATATCCTTTGTACTTGTCAGAGCCAAATAGAACTTCGCCTTCTCATTAACCCTTTCCTTGACTTATAAATCAATTTTCCTATTATTTTCATAGTTTTTTCTTTTGTTTTCCTAATTTTCTAATTGTTGAAATAAAATAATTTAAAATTAAAACGAGGCCTTTTTTGTGTCTCGACAGTCTTGGGCGGATTAAACTTGTTACTGGATTCAGATTTTTCTAATTTTTTCCCAAGATGTCTCTTACGTTTATAACCCAAATTAAACGCTTATTCCCAGAAATTACTCAGCTTTTAGAAGCTAACAAAAATTTTGCCGTCCCAGTCTTTACCCAAGGACAGTCAGACTATTCTTATTTTTCCCATATTCGTACCATTGCCCAAGAATTAGATGCTACCCTTACCAAAGCCTCTGATAACCTTCAAGACATTACTTATGCCCATGACCAATGGATTGACCTTAGATTAAAAATGACCATGCCCGAACGTACCCTCGACAATGAGTTTTACGATGAATTCATTAATACCCACCCATATGCTGCCCTCACCGGAAAACTGAAAAAATATATCCGATTATTGAAATCCCAAAAGAATGAATTAACGGCCAATTTACCCGAGAGTAACCCAGACCCCGTCCTCACTACTGTCCTGTCGCTGCGCGACGTAAGCGATTAATTGATAAATTTTATTTTCATTTTTTTGTTTTGTTGATCTTTTGAACCGATTGTTTTTAACCACACCCTTCCTTTTTTGCTTTCTACATTCCACTGGCTTGGCTTTATTCGACCTACTTTTTTCTCTTTTTGCACCTGTATTACTGACCACTTTTTTCGTGAAATATTTATTTATTTTCTACTTAAAGCCATTTCTAAGTATTTTTTTTAAGCCTTTTTATTTAAATTCATTTTTTACCCAATAATTTTCTTTCCATCTTTAGGCCTTAATCATTTTATCATTAAATTCTAAAACTTACAAGGCCTAAAGACAAATTTTTATTTATCTACCAACTTTAAGGCCATTTCCTTATTTTATCATTTAAGGCCTCTTTTAATAAGCTTTTTATTGCTTTTGCATTTATTTTACCACTAAGGCCTTCTCTATTTATCTTTTTTTGGCCTATAAGCATTTCCTATTTTTTACCACATATTTTTTGTTCGGTTTAAATAACCAAGTTTGAGGTCTCTAATAAAGTATTTAATTTTGTTTGTTCAATTTCTTGCTGGTATTTGCCGTCCTTAGGCATATTTGAATTTTCGGCCCGAACGCCCATCATAAGTTCTGGGTCTAGCCGCTTGTCTCGGCTCTGTAATTTTGAAGGCTCCCTAAATTCTCCGCGCGGGTCATATCGTCGCTACCGCGCCGCACAATCCCAACAAATTAAGTTTTTTCCAGCGACATGTCCCTTTCGATCCTATCTCTCTAGCCCACCTCCCAAAGATGACATTACCTACTTTTGAAGGAAACTGTTGTGAATTCCCTTCTTTTTGGTCCTCATTTCAGACCGCCGTTGGAGATTTACCGAATATTTCAGACTCTATAAAACTATCTTACCTTAAATCCTGTCTCCTATCAACCCCTCTAGCACTGATTGAATCCTTCCCACTAGTAGATCAATCGTATTCCCTAGCCGTTGACCTCCTTAAGCAAAAATACGAAAACCCTACCGAAATTTCGCGTTCCTTATGCCAATCCCTCAAGAAATTACCCATTGTTAGAAACGAAGAAAATTTTTGCCGTGATTTATCTTCTCTAATTAATGAATTCGAAAACTTAATCTGCCGATTTAAACAACAAGGAAACGACCCCAACAACCTCCACATACAGATGGAAATTGAATCTAAACTACCCCCTTCAGTACTAGAGGAAATTTATAAAGCTAAAGAAGAAAATGCAGCCTGGACAACTGAACTATTACAACAAAAATTAAAAGCTATTCTACAAAGACAAGAAGATATTTCCTCTATACATCCTATACAACAGACTCCTGAAGGCCAGTTTGATTCTAAACCCTCTTCTCCTAAGCCAAATACTCCCTTACCTTGCCCTCAAACTTCATTTACCTTCTGTAACCAAACTATTTGTAATCCTAATAAAATTAGCCCCAAAACTCCCCTGCCTCTTTTGCAACGTTCTTGGACATTTTTCCCCTTACTGCAAAAAATTTCCTACTCTAAACTCCCGAAGAAATATACTCAAAGACTTACAGCGTTGTTTTTGCTGTATGAAAGAAGGACACCTTTCCTATCAATGCCCTTTACCCTCGAAATGCTCACTGTGCCTAGGCCAGCATCCTCGTGCCCTTTGCCCAAAACCTAATCAATCCACCTTTGCCTATTCTAAAGAACCTATGCGCCCGACCCAATTTCCTATGCGCCATTCGAAACCTTTTGTCCGAAATCCTGATCCCTTGCCTCAAACTATAACAACGACAACTTTTTGTTCCCAAATTGTGGATTCTCCCGAGAAGATGAATACAACAGATCCTCGCAATACGTGTACTAATATTCCCAACAAAATAAATTGTGTGGACAACAAGCAATAGAATGTTCCTACTGATGCCCAGCAACCTTCAATCACGACCTCTTCTACTCCTAAACTGAAAACGGATGCCAAGAATGGAACTGATCCTAATACCAAGAGGACTCAGGTTAAGCAAACTATTAAAAGAAATCCTAAAACTCCATCTAAAATTTCCCAAGTGAAAGCCGTTCCGTGCTCAACTGTCAACTCAAAATGCCCTCGTGTCTCTTGCTCAACCCCAATTGCCTTCCAACGTTGGAATTACTGCCATGATCGTTTGCCACAAAAGAACATTCAGAAGAAAGATGTGTACCAAAGAAGCAAAGCCGCTCCTGTTCCTCTATGCTCGATACGTTTTGATACTAAACCTATTTTCCCTAATTTTGCCCATTTATCCATGATTTACAACCTCTTCCACTGGTTTTTATCCCAAATCCTCGGCCTTGGGTGTGTCGCGAATGCGAAGTCCAAATCCCTATTACAACAACTTTTTCCCATATTATAAAAACATCTTTTCCCACATTAGAAAATAAACAACTTTGCCTTTCCCACGAACCGATCTTATCTAATTGAACCATAATTTCCTAGCCTTCTCCTTCCTATATAACGCCATATCCTTTGTACTTGTCAGAGCCAAATAGAACTTCGCCCTTCTCATTAACCCTTTCCTTGACTTATAAATCAATTTTCCTATTATTTTCATAGTTTTTTCTTTTGTTTTCCTAATTTTCTAATTGTTGAAATAAAATAATTTAAAATTAAAACGAGGCCTTTTTTGTGTCTCGACATCTTATATATTTTATTTTTGGATAAAAATTTAAATCAGTTAGATTTGTCTTTTTTGATAAAAGATAATTACCACGGACTTCTTCCTGAATTCCTTTATACCATTCTTCTTGTTCATTTTTCTTTGCTGCAACTTTAAGTTTGACGAATTCAAACATTACTTCAAACTCTTCTTGTCCTTTATTAATTTCATCACTAAATTTTTCAAGAAATGTTATTGCATTATTAAAGTTATCATAGATTGCATTTCTATCTTCTCGATTTGTTACATAGTTATCGGCATTATTTAGAACAGGTTTTAGTGCTTTAAGTGCCACTTTATAAGAATTAACAAGTGTTGCATAAGCTTCGTTATAACCTTCAATAGCTGCCACAGCTTCATCAATTTCTGGCTTTCCCATATGTCCCGTCCTTTTTGCTTTATTGACCAAATTACGAAAATATGTGAGATTTCCTTTAAAGTATTGTATATTAGTGAGAACAGTTTGAAATTTTTCAGCCAAAGAAGGTTCAGTTTTAGCCAAGAAAGTTTTCCCAACAAGGCATTGTATCATTAATTTTTGGATGAAGTCCAAAACAAGAAATGAGAAGCCTATTAAATATTTTTTTATAATTAATTAACTAAAGAATACTTACACATCACAAATACAAAGCATATGTTGGCAGTCGGAATTCATAACAATTCATATTTCGTTCGACATTTGTGGAGTTAAAGGTGTAATGGGGTTTGGGGGGTAGGGGAGATTTAAGGAATATTGGTTCCCAGGACCGCAGGTTCGACGGGCGCTCCGGTTGTCCTAGTCCATGACAGGACTAGGGCCGGAGCCCCGGATGGGATTTACCCCTAAGTAATTAAAATAAAAATATTAAAATTTAAGAATAAAATTTATTTAAATTAAATTAAAAACAAAAATATATGTTGGGAAGGAAGGGGAAAAAAGTCAAAAGAAAAATATATCTTAATGAATTGTCCAATGGGGAAAAAAAAGGTAAAGCACGAAAAAGAAGGTGTCAAAAAGAAAAAAGAAATAAAATTAAATTAAAATTAGGGCCACGCCCATTACATGCCTCTTTATTTCCTTTTGCTGACCTCAGCAAATTTAAAGATTTTAAGTATATTTTTTTTGAAAAAGGGATTTGTAAAAATTATTTAAAAAAATTATTTATTATTTTTAAGGGGAAGTTGAAAAAATATTATTTTTAAGGGGGGGATTTATTAAAAAATGTTTTTTTTAAGGGGGGATTAATGAAAATAATTTTATTTTTAATATTTTTTTTTTTTGAGGTGGCAAAAGGAATAAAGGCTTTTGTGGTAAAAAATTTTAAAAATTTAAAATTGGTTATTAGAAAAATAATTAAATATAATTATTAAGTGAATTTTTAAATTAAAAAGAAATATTATATTGTAGATGGGTAGAGGTGGAGGCAAAAATATTGTTAATAAAATAAAAAATTATTGTGGTTAATAATTAAATTTAAATATTATAAAAATAAAAGATAAATTAAGTAATTTCTTAATAAAAAATTATTATTTTATGATGAGGGGGGGGCAAGTTAGTGGTAATTTAAAAAAAAATATAATTGTGGATAATAATTAAATATTATAAAAAATAAATGCTTAATTAAGTATTTTCTTAATAAAAATATTATTATTTTATGATTGGGGGGAGGGGGAGGAAAAGTTTAGTGGTAAATTTTTTTTTTTTGAAATAAAATAAAAATATTAAAATTGTGGTTATTTTAAAAAATATTATTATTTTCCCTATCAATTAATTTTATTTATTATTATCTTTTAATTTCTTCTCCATTTTAATAATGACGCTGCGGCCCCATCGAACCAGAACGACGAAAATTGTAGTTGTTGTAATATGGCTCAAAATGCTGACGAGCTGGACGACGTCCACGATAACCTCCTCTTCCACCACGAAATTGATGATGCCCACGATTTTGATGATGCCCATGAAAATTCATGTTGTTGTTGTTTTGTTCCTGACTTCCGCTTGTTGAATCTTCTTCATTTGTGGTATCCTCTTCTTCCTTCTTTTCAACCAAAAGCATTATTGCCTCCTTAATTCCTTCCAAAGATTCTTTAATTTCTCCCATACACTTGCACTTATCTTTTTTATTTTTAACAATTATTTTTTCTTGTTTTTCTTCTTCAGCTTGTTTTTCATTTTGTTTATTGTTGTCCTTATTTTCAGACATTTTTTAATTTGAAAGTAAATTTTTAAAATAAAATTCTAAATTAAATTAATAAAAAGTTTATATTAAATAAATTTATATCTTATTATTACGTATTTAACAATATTAAGTAAATATTGTTAAATAATTTATTAAATGGATAACTTAATTTAAATTAATTAAAAATATTAAATGGGAAAATAAGTAAAATTATAAGTCTATATATTAAGTAAATATGTTTATAAATTGTTTGTTAGTAAAAATAAAATGTAAATATTATAAGTTTAAAAGAATAAATTATTAAATAAATATGATATTAAGAAGGTTATTCTGACTCCTCTTCTTCTAAATTTTTATCTTTATATTTAATCTTTTCATATGGCCTTTCTCTCAATTCTAATGGTGATTTAATATTAAAATATTTTACTTTATATAAATGTGTTTCTATTATTTTCGATTCATTTTCTTTTAATGTAATATTTGGTTTATTAATTGATATTATTTGAAAGGGGCCGTCGTATTTTTTTGAAAATTTATTTGTTGGAACTTCAACTTTCTTTAATACGTAATCGCCAATTTTATAATTAGAGGGATTTGCTTTTATATCAAAATTCTTTTTTTGTTTATCTTGTGCTTTTTCTATATTAATTTTAGTTTGTTTCCATATATTTATTAATTTATTTTCTAGGTTTTCTTGAAAAAGAGTAATATCTGTATTATTTTGTTCATTATTATTACTTTCTAACAATCTATCAATCGGTAATTTCATTTTTCTTCCATATAATATATAAAATGGGCTATATTGTGTACTTCCTGTTTTGAAGAATTATATGCCATAGTGGCTAATTGAAGATATTCTTGCCAATTTCTACCCTCTTTATCAACATAATGAGATAATATCGATTTTATAATTCTATTTGCTCGTTCAATCTGGCCATTGGCACTTTGATGATAACTTACTGTAAATAATTGTTCAAATCCGAATATTTTAGATATATCTTTCATTATTTGTGAGGTAAAATTTCGGCCTTGATCGCTTGTTATATATCTTGGAACTCCATATTTAGTTATTATTTGATCTATTATTATTCTCATTATTGAAGGTGCCGTTTGGTCTTTTAATGGATAACAAATTAAATATTTTGAAAAACTATCTATTATTGATAATATATATTTTGAACCTTTATTACTTGTAATTACAGGACCTATAATGTCCATATGTAAATGTTCGAACGGTATATTAGGTTTTTTAATCGGATATAATTCTTCATGATTTGGATGATAATTTTCTTTTATTTTTTGACATGATTCACAAGTTTTAATATATTGTTTAATATCTACAATCATATTTGGCCAATAATATCTTAATTTCATTTTATCAATTATTTTATTTATTCCTAAGTGTCCACCTTCAGGGTTGTTATGTATAATTTACGTACGTTTTCTCGCATAATATATGGTATTACAAGTCTAGCGACTCCCTTTAAATCAATATAATGTAAAGCTCCGTTTATTAAAGAATATTTATTAATTAATTCTTCTAATAGTTCTTCTTCTGATTTATTTTGTGGAAAATATCCATTTAAAGCACTTATTATTTTTCTTAATTCTGGACACATTTTCTGTAATTTAATTGTTTTAGATAGTGATATTTGATTATTTATATTATTAGTGTTATAATTATTATGATCTTCATTATCACTTTCCGAGCTAGATAAATAATGAGCCTTTTCTTGTGCTCTAGTTATTACGTTAACATTTCTACTTAAAAAGTCTGCGAATTGATTAGATTTTCCTGATCTATGTATTATTTTAGTATCGTAAGCTTGTATAGATAATTGAAATCTAGCTAATCGCCCTGTTAAATCTTTTCTTGTTAAAATGGCACAAATTGGACTGTTATCTGTTTTAATTATTGTGGTGCCCGTTCCGATTATATATGGTGAAAATTCTTCCAAAGCTTGTTGAATGGCTAATGCTTCTAATTCATTGATATGATATCTTTTTTCTGTATCTTTTAATGTTCGAGAGTAATATGCGACTGGGTGTTTATTTTGTATTAATACTGCTCCTATTCCTTTTAATGATGCATCTGTTTCTATTATATATGATTCTTTAGGGTTAGGTGGAGCCAATACTGGAGGACTTTTTAATTTATTTTTAATTTCATTAAATGAATTCCATTCATTAGAAGTCCAATCTTTAGATGCTTTAAATTTATTATCTTTTGTTAATTCATATAATGGACCGAGAATTTTAGCACAAGATGGTATAAATTTTCTAAAGTAATTAACTGCTCCTAAAAATGCTCTTAATTCGTGTAAATTATTTGGAGGATTTATTTTATCAATACATTCTAAATCTTTCGGATCTGGTCTTATTCCTTTTTCCGATATAAAAAATCCTAAATATTTGATTTCTGATAATCCAAATTCACATTTTTCTAATTTTAATCTCATCCCGAATTGTGATATTACGTTTAAAAATTGCTCTATATCCTTTAGATGTTCTATTTCATCTTCAGATGAAAGAATTACGTCATCGATATATATTAAAAATGAAGCAGAAATATATTTTTTTAATTCGTTCATTGCTCGCATGAACGTTGTGGGAGCACCACATAGACCGAAAGGAACTTTAATAAATTGAAATAAACCCATCCAACAAGAAAAAGCAGTTCTTTCTTTATGTTCGGGATTCATGGGAATTTGATGAAATCCTGATTTAAAATCAAAACTTGTAAATATTTTCTTTCCTGCAACTTCCTCTCTTATTTCGTTAATTAATGGTAAGTGATATGTTTGTTTTATTATTATTGCATTTAATTTACGATAATCTATTGCAAATCTCATACTCCCGTCTTTCTTTTTAACTAAAACGACTGGTGAAGCAAATTGTGAATTAGAATGTTCTATAATATTATCTTTTAGCATTTGTTCTACTTGTCTTTTAATTTCTTCTTTCATTGTCATGGGTACTCGATATTGTCTTGAACAAATTGACCCTTTTCCTGGCTCTATATTTATATTATGTTGGATTGATCCCTTATAATTACTTTTTTCTGTAAATACATGTTTATATTGGCAAATTATTTCTTTTAATTTTTCCTGGGCTTGTTTACTTAATATTGATTTATCTAGATTAACTCCTTTTAAAAATTCATAGTCTATATTATTTATTTGACAAGAGTATATATTTTCATGTTTAGTATATAAATTATTAATTTTATTAATTTCGTTATTAAATTTTATATCAATTAGTTCAGTTTCATTATTTATTGTTTCAAGTAGTGCTATAACTTCTCCTGGTTTAATTTTCATTTCTTGTTGTGTTGGATTCATTAATCTTAAACTTATAAATTTTAACGGTCCAGGTTTAACAATAGATCGTCCGACTAGAAAAAATTCGGAAATAAAATGATTTGGTGGATGGGTAATATATAAATTTCCTGAGCAATCATATTCAGTAATTCCAGTTATAAGATTATCAGTTCTAGGTTCTAATATTATTTCGTTTGGTGATATAACAGATATATAATCATAATTACTATTTTGATTATTTTTAATCTCTCCTGCTGTTATAAATGCAATAAGTGGTATTTCTGATTCTCCTATTTTAATTTTATTTCTATGAAATTCCAAACTAATATTATTTCCAAGCTCGTTTAATCTTTTTATAAAATCAGCACCAATTAAACAAGGATAAGGACAATTATTATCTTCTGTTACATAAAAATAATATTTAAAATATATATTTCCAATTTGTATATTAGCTTGACATTTAGTTATAAATTTAAATACTGATTGATTTGCTGTTCTAGCTTTTGGTAAATTTGAATTTAATATTGGTAAAAGATTAAAATTATTCATAATACTTTCTCTTAAATATGATATTGATGCTCCTGAATCAAACAAAGCTTTTATATTTCGACCGTTTATTTTTATTGATATAATTGGTAACATATTATTATTATTATTTTGGTTTGTATAATTTTCCGATGAGTACATAAAAGCAAATTTATTAGTTAAGTTCCATGCTGGGTTTTGTATATAAGTTTTATTATTATTATTTATAAAAATTTCTCCGGTTTTTAATGGAATACTTCCGATTTGTTTACATATTAATTTAATTGTGTCATATCCTAATATAAAATTAAATGGCATTTCATTATCTTCTGTTAACCAAACAAAAATTTCTCCGAGAAATAATCCGACTTCTAATGTTATTACGCAACATCCTATTATTTTTACTTGTTTTTCATGTCCAATAGGAGTATAAAGTTTCGGTATATATTTATAATAAATTTTTTTGGCATTAATTTTATTCCATAGGAGTATAAAGTTCCATAGGAGTATAAGTCCAATAGGAGTATAAAGTTTCGGTATATATTTATAATAAATTTTTTTGGCATTAATTTTATTAGAAAATGTTATTGGACACAATGAATATTCCGATCCTGAATCAAATAAAGCTTCTGTAATAATTCCATTTGTTATTATATTTATTATTGGTAAACGTGGGTTATTTGTTATATTTAATTCTGGAAGCATATTTTCAAACTTTGGAGAATTTATTTCTATCCAATTTTTAAAATTTTCTCGGTTTTCATTAGTTAAAATATTTGCAATATTATTATAGATATTAGTTATGAAAGCAATTTTATGTTTTATATCGTATTCTGTATAATCAAATTCAATCATTCCATTATTATTAAAATATGCCTTTATTCCATGTTTTTCAAATGTTTGTAAGTGATCAATGCCTATTATTAATGGTATATTTATATCCTCATATAAAAAGAAATTTACTTCAATAAGTTCAAAACCTTTTGGCATTACTTTTAATTTTGTTTTCTTTGTAAATTTAATGTTATTTCCACCGAGAAATAATATATTTATGGGTTCTATATCTTCAATTTCTAACCTTGCTTCTTTAAATATATGAATTGGACCAAATGATATATTTGCTCCTGTATCTATTATAGCTGGATATGCTTTTATTCCTATAGGTATATATATTTTGGGTAATTTTTGAAAATTTTCTACAATATTATATGCATAGTTAAGATAATTAATTGGCTTTTCCTTTATAAAGTCATTAAAATTATTATTTTTAGTTTTATTTATTATTATATTGTCTGGAATTTCTTTATTTATTTCATTTATATTTATGTTATTTACTTTACATTCATTCATAACTTTCAATTCTATGCCAGACTCTTGTAACTCTACTGCGTTTATTTTAAAGAATCTCCATGGCCAGTTTATATCAGTAAAAAATAATTTTAATTTTCTATAATAAGAATAAGTTAGTATTAAAAAATATATTATTGCACCAGGTATTATAATTCCAAATAATATAAATTTCATCCACCACCAAACATCATCTAAAAATCTTTTTATGGTATTAGTAGTTTCATGTACTGTATTATAAATGCTAATTGTATTATTTTCTATATTTGTTTCAACAGAGTTTGTTAAATTTTTAGTTTTATTAAATATTAGTTTCGTAGAATTAACAATATTTTCTTTAAAATTTTCTACATTTAAGGAAATATTATGTGTTTTTTCATGAATCCAATTATTAGAAGTTAACATTCTTTGTTTAATTATTTCTTTAAAATTATAAGCTAAATTATTTATAAATATATTATTCTCTTTTATTGTTCGTGATAGACATTTAGTATTTTCTGTGATTTCCATATATTTTGATTTTAAAATCCAGGAATCAATATTTTCTGCTTTTATTGGTATTTTGTTAAATAAATTTAAATTAATGCTTTTATTTCTATATATTGGATTGAGTGAGTCCCATATTATTGAATCATATTCTGTTAAATGATAATTTGGTGAAATTAGGCATGGTTTTTCTAATAAAGTACTCGAAATCCATTTGCCATCAATTGAATTTACTTTATTAATTGCAATAATTTCATTTAAATTATTGCAATTTTTATCGTATATGTTTTTTATAATTTTCCATTTTGGTATAATTGGCATTTCGCTTAACTGTTCTCTTATTGGATTGGCAAAATTTAGACATTCTGTATAATTTATTTTAATTGGAGTATTTATATGATTACAATTATTTATTATATTTTTACTACATCTGACTCCAAGTCCTGTAAATATATATTTTTGGCAATTATGTGAAAATCCTGCAGTTAAATTTATAAAAATTAAACATATTATTGTTACTATAAATGGTAAAACTTGCAGCTTACCCGCGATTAACCTCCTTCGAACCTCTAAC